>JAZBGZ010000181.1:61548-71929 GCA_037414795.1 Stenodera caucasica | reverse complement strand
GGCGCTTCAATATCATTTTCTTGATTACAACTAGTAATAGTAGTGGAATTGAACACTAGATGTCGTTGAGTCGACGTATCTTTTTCGAAAATATCAACAAGATATCTACAATAGAGTCAAATTCGATTATAATAAATGGTATTGAATGACTGATAAAATTCCGGTATAATTATGAGGGTCTTTCAGGATATCACCCGCATATTCGCGAAAACTTTCTATTTCCATTGTTTTCTCTAAAATTTCAATAATTTATAATTTTAGTTTGTCTGAAGTGTTCGAGGGCTCTAGTACGATTTTACTTGTTCGAAGTGAGTTTATTTTTGAATATTTTGATGTTAACATATTGATATTTGGCGTTAATATCAATTATAATTGCAGCAATGAAACTTGACAATAAAACTTCTACAATAAATGCTAGAACATTTGGCCCGATATTTGGTTTTATTTTGGCAAACTTTCTAAGTCGAGCGGTAACAGCCAAGTATTTTCCATTCCAAATAACTTACGATCCGAATCCTTGGTTAGCTTATAATAGACCATCATCTATCCAACATGAACATCACGATTATCCTGAATGGTATCCAATTAAACATCATCATAATTATGATGATGTTAATTATAATCCGATTTTAACACCTGCTCCACCAAACGGTGATTTAACACCGCCGCTATTACCACCTCGAGATTATCAAGACGGTTATGATGATGACGGTCATAGAATTGGTACAACATTACAAAATATCGATAATATTGAACCGATCGCCGCCGAATCCAACAATCGAAGACGACAATCATCTAGACGAACAACAATGAAACCGAAACGTACTTCATTGAAACGAAGACGAACAACAACAACAACAACACCGGAATATTATGATGATAGCTATGAAAATTATGATGATAGTTATGGAGATGATGATTATGATTCGTTCGAACATACGACGAAATATTATCGAAGAAAACGTCCAACAAAACCGCAACGACGCCGTACCCAAACAACTGAAGCTAATTATGATGATTCAGATGAGGAACAACAAACTGAAATTGTTATTGTAAGACAAAGACAAACGGCAACAACAACAACAACAACAGAACCAACAACGTTTATAACGAATGGAACAACACCGGAATCGACAACAACAAATTCGACAGGAGGTGATTTTAGTTTATTTCGAACGAAATTAGCACATTTTCTAGCACATTTTTTCCAGGATACGGATATGGACCATTTAGCGGTAATGATCATATCAGTATAACATACGGGCCACCATTTCAATATTCGGCACCTTATGTTGATTGGTATAGCGACGCTGCCAGCAACTCGATCGTAAAAAAAGTCCGCAATATTATCGGTATTGATCGGAAATTATCAAAATTGAACAAAACAGTATAAAATTTCAAATAATTAAAACGGTGACGGAAAGGGTTGTTGTTGTAAAATTCAAATATTAACTTTTATACAAATATATCTATAAATAAAGTTTTTTTGAAATATACGAATTTTCATCGAGTATTTTGTCGAAATTCAATAAATAAATTGTAACATTTTTCTAAATTCAACTGTGTGCCAAATGTTGGAGAAAAAAAATGCTATTTTCATAGTCAGGTGTGGACAATTTCGACAGGAAGAAGAGCCAGAATTTATTTTGGACTGTACGAAACTTTGACAATATTGAAACAAAAAAATAATAATAAACGACTTTATAAAAATAAATTAATGGAATATTTGTTTACTAGGAGTTAAAATAGTTCTGTTGTTGAGATATTTTATTATTCCTATTATAAACAATTATTTTATTGATATTTATCTGTTGGCGATAATCGAATTGCGAATTTCTACTCTTTATAATTAGAAATTATAGCAATAGAGCGGCACATTCGTATCTAATCGACACGTTGAAATCGAACAATGAAAGTAGGTATCTGCTCGATAATTATAATGATCAGCACTATTTTCTTTTTAATATTTTGATATCTAAAGTTCCTTTTCTACTTACTGTGGTTCAAGTTGTCTAGATTTTCAGCTCAGGAACATTGATTTGATTTGGTTTTAAAGTGAGCAGCTACCTTAACGTCATGTTTCTAATGACGATTTATCATTTCTTCGAAATAATTCTGTCATAATTATCCAGAATCATATGATTTCATGTTATTTGAAACAATAGAAATTTTTTGATTAATAATAAAACTAGAAGCGATGATTATTTTGATTTGAGTTATTATCGTAACAGTAAAAGATGGTGGAAATATGACAAATATTAGGTGAAATATAGGGTAGATATCAGATTAATATCAAAATGTTAGATTCAATATGTCCTTCATTCCATATTCTCATAATGTATAAATTTATCTAGCTATTTAATCAAGCTAGAAACACGAAATATTGAAAAAAATATTATTGCACAAATTATTACAATATTATTATTATTATTTTTATTATTATTATTATTATTATTATTATTATTATTATTATTATTATCATTATTATTATTATTATTGGGGAAAAGTGAAAGTAGGGATTGTACATGAATCGATTTGGAATACATAAACAATTAATGATTTTTATACGATTTCACCTGTCCAGTTAATGTATCTATAAGCGTTAGAAGGGTGGGCGTTAAAAAAACACCCCAATTCACCCCTGAAGTTTATATATTTTTCATGTTGTTCGTGTGAAATATAAGGGTGGAATGTGAATTGTTTCCGAATATTCGACAAAATTTCCTATCTGATCATTACAAAAATTACAAACATATTTAAACAGAACGATTGATTTATCGAAAATATAAATAATAAAATTATTATTTATAAATAGTGAAAATTCAACAAAAAAAGATTTACTCAATTTTGGACCATTTCCAATTGTGAAGTAGTTTTTTTTTTTTGTTGTTTTGAGTTTGTTTTCATCAATTCGAGAGTTGATCGTTTTTTTATTGTAATAGAAAAATAAATTTTCGAAAATTTTTTGAGGAAATCTTCAACTCAATTAAAAAATCTATATATTATATATGTTGACAAATCACGATTAAATCTGATAAACGTAGAACAGCTGAATTTGTTAACCACGAACTAAATACGAAAATAGATTTCAAAATGTACGGTTTTATTTTAGTTAATGGTTTTTTTATTATTATTTTGTTTTTTTTTTGAAGTCTAGTTGATTTTTAGATATAGAAGAGGCGAGATAATTAGAAACGGGAGAGAGAGTACATCTGCCGCCCTGTATATAACGACGTCTCGACGCCGCTTGCGCTAAACACACAACTCTTACTTCCTCTATCTGAAAATAAAGTCGAAAACGTCACGACGACTATAGAAAGACGTTCTAATATTTCCAGTGACAAAAATATATACTTAGGATGCAACTTTTAATTGACTCCAAATAAACATACCCCGATTATTATTATTATTTCAATAATAATTAAATAACTAGATTTATTTTCATATTTCGCTATATTGATTGATTTGCCTCATATTAAAGTTGGTTCAATGTTTATTTATAGTGCTTATTAGCGAATTTCAATTAAACTCATGGTGGATGTAAACAATTCGAAAATTTCGACAGTCATAAGTTTTATTAATAAAAAATTTGTATATTGAAGCTTTCAAACACGCTAGTCTATCGTATGCAAAGTTTGAAGGTTATTGCTCTAAAGTGTGAAATACCGAAAGCACCGACTTATAAATATTTCAAAGCGACCCCTTAATTTAAGTTGATTAGATTTATAATAATCCATCGATCAGCGCTATTCTCAAATCAAAATCATATATCGAAATAAATCATCACCGACCATCTTAAAATAACCGTATTGACATAATAAAAAAAAAAATAGATATATTGACGGAAATTTCCTGGATATATAAATTCGAAAAAACCGCGGCAGAAGGGGAAGGAGGGAGGACAAAAAAGAAATTAGAGATGCTAAAAATATTTGGCGACGAACATGTTGCCTTATCTTACAGATCGTTAATGTCGCAAATGCGCATCTTTGAACTAATTTGGCACAAACACAATAAATTCGATTATTTTATTTTATTTTTTTCCAGCCAATGACACGTTTTTTTTTTTTTTTTTGTTTTTGTCTCAAATACCGAAAATCTAGGAACTATAGTTATTTATAAATCGTTATTTGGAATTAATTTGTGGAATAGAAAATTTACGATTCGGCCGATATTTGAAAGAAATTATCGGAAAAACTTTTCAATAAATAATTGGAATAATAATCAAAGTGTCGTGTTAGTAAATTATGGTGAATTAGTGACGATAAAATAAAAGTAAATATATTCGAGTCGGAAAAACAACTCGAATAAAGACACATGTTTCGTACTCGGTTTTCGGGTGTTAATGATATATAGAGTTTATTTTGAGGTACATCCAAATTGTTACTTCACTAAATTAAACCTTCTACGCTGATAGAGATGGTGATTAACAATTTTTGTCATTATTATTATTATTGTTTTGCTAGAAAAATGAATATTTAATAGAATAATCAATTTATGGATTGAACAATATAGGTGTCAATATTTGAGTATATGCGTGTTATTTTTTGCTTTATTATATCCGGCCCGGAAAACGGATTAGTGAGAATAGGGCCTGAAGGACAATCAAGTAACGTAATAGTACTTCCGTTAACAATATCTAGATAACGAAAGAGGTTTCCTATTACTTATTGACTGTTCATATTCGAATTTCTCAGTACTACTTGGTCATATTATCCTTAACGATCATTTTTTTATTTTCATCATACCGAACAAAAACTTTTAATGTGTCCTGGAAATGATTGATTTATCCTAATGGACAATAGTCATTATCTACTAACTGTTGGATATTCGATCGAATTTCTATCGTATAAATAATAAATAATTTTTTATTTTAGATTTAGCAAATGTCTAGGTGTGGTATAGACAACAACATATGTTCTAGTCGCGATCACATCTGTTCAATATTTTAATATTGAAAATAAATAGACGAACAATTGTCTTAGCTGGATTCGTTTCTATGAGAATTTATGCAAAAACCCGAATTGGGGATGATATACAATGAGGGGGTTGATATGGAGGGTGTTGCGTCCAGGTGTGCTAGCACCGACCGAATGGAATAATGTTTTAGGGTAGCCTCAACACGCGCAGATGGAAAGTAATGCACGGCACGCGTCCAACAGATCCGGACTGGCTCCCTCAACAATTCGCAAATATAACAGACAGAATAGATCAACGACAACATATGTTCCAACACCCCACAGAGAACTCAACTCGACAAATGTTCCCAACAACAGCAACAACAAAAAACTGAACGTTTAGATTCAAGTCGATATTTGAAATTTTGGCGCCAATATTAACACCATCGATAATTGTCGCTATACAATCGAAATTGACAATTGTCCAATAATTGTTCCCGATTTGAATTATCGATGTTGATTTGTTGTTCAGCTGTTGCATGTTTTTATGAAGCTTTTAAATAATAATGAAGGTCAATAATATATGTATGTGTTGTTTTGTTTAAATGTGGGATAAAATTTTTTTTCTTCTCTATATTGCAGTATATTGGAGTTAGAAATATAATAGGTGCGTCCCCACCACATTTTGACCAATCCAGGGGGCGCATTTCAACGTTTTAGTAATTGCGCTTGTATTCGCGCCAGAGCGTTAGAAGTAGTCATATGTGTCGAATATATCCATCGACGTGGTTATCTGTGTATATCCTGTAGAATTATTTTAGTAATAGTATTCACTAAGTCGACAGCTGCAAAATTTTGAATCTAGTCAAATATCGTGTTTAGAATAACATAATTCCGGTATAAATATAATCGATATAAATATTATTAACACGTGCTTTAACAGTGCTGTGTTTTAAGTAACTTATGTGCAAAACGATTGGATCTCTATACCTATGCGAGATCGTCGGAGTACCTTCACCAAAGAATATATAAACAATATTGTTAATCCTTTGGGTAATCGTCCAACTAGACCAACCGATAACCATAATAATAATCATCGTAATAACGAGGAACGCGCGCCAAATCAAGAGGCCGCTGACGATAATAAAATGCTTATGCCTAGTGCCGGCATGACTGCTTCAAATGAAGCTGATAATTTAGGACTTGGTCTAGGTGCTTTAGGTACCACAGCAACAACAACAACAACATCAAATACCGGTATACAACAAAAAGATACAACATGGACGAAATTATTTGTAGGCGGTTTACCTTATCATACAACTGATCAATCATTAAGGGAACACTTTTCGGTATATGGTGATATTGAAGAAGCTGTCGTTATTACCGATCGACAAACAGGCAAAAGTCGAGGATACGGATTCGTAAGTAGACCTCCCCCTCCCTCTCGTTTTTAAAAAATATCACAAAAAAAAATCGTATTTTATTAATAATATTGTAAAATAACTAGAACGTTGGGGTGAATTGGGTTGCAGCTGTTCAAAGGGATCATAATCCCCTAAATTAAGGGTACTTCTATATAACTGAATGACTAGTTGAAATCGAATTGATTTGGATCTTTTGTGATTGTATTTCGAAAATACGAGTTCCGGATTATACGAAATTTAGCCCGGAGCTAATCTAGATTATTTTAATAATAATTGTCATTATTATTGTTAAATAATATAATAATAACAATAATAATAATAATAATAATAATATCGTCGACATTGAGTCATTATTTTGCTAATGACTTTATAATTACCTATTTGTATGTTTTTCAAATGGTAACTATCAATCAATCGATTCGATTTTTGAGTCCTCACCGGAATTGAATCGATTTCTTTGATAATGCAGGTGAATTATTTTATTGTTAAAAACGACTTGACAGCAATCAAATACGATTACTGTTATTATTTAAACATTGCACATACAGCAATCAAATTCATTAAAATAATTAATAAATATTGATTTTTGTTTTTAGTATTTGATTCGATTATTTTCAGGTAATTATGGGTGATAAATCGTCTTCGGATCGCGCTTGTAAAGATGCTAATCCTATCATAGATGGCCGTAAGGCAAATGTCAATTTGGCAATTCTTGGTGCAAAGCCTCGTGGAAATAACCAAACAGGTAGGTTAATGCAAATTTTATCAAATGATAAAAAAAAATATTAATCTATGTTGGAAAAAATTGACGAAGTGTAATTCCGGAATTTCACCTACCTATCTAATGAAATATTTATAAATTGATAAAGATTGACGACAATAAATAATATAAAATAAATAAGATAAACTATAACGTTATTATAACGATGACCAGGTGGGTTAAATATTGGCGTTGATTGTAAACCACCCTCCGGACTTCCTGTACACCCGGACGTCCGCGTATAAAACAATCAGCCAACTTTGACGATATCCAACAAAATCTACGATTTCTTCAATTGATTGTAAATCCGTATTAAATACGGTCCTGTATCGGAAATGCTAACAGGGCGAACAAATTATTGTTGTTTCCTGAGTGTGCGTGTTTGGGAAAATTTTCAACAGCAACAAGTGAACAACATTTCGTTAACTCTTATATCTTTGATAATATTTACAATATTATTAATATCAATTTATCATTTTATATTTGTAGGTTTTCCGTTTCCAGGGGTACGTGCTGGTTATCCAGCCCTTTTGCCTAGCCAATATGGGTAAGTAAATTAACGACAAACTCGGAAAAAAGTCGCACGCGATGTGCACTATTATCTCAATGTGCATCACCAAGTCTGTCGTAATCAATATTTGATATTTTCTAGCTACTTTGTCACGAAGGCAGTTGGTGATTCGTTATTCCATATGATTTGCAGATTAGAATTTGGCTGACAATGAGACGTATCCCGAACCCAACGTTCGTAACGCCTCAAATACAAAATGTAAAGAGTTAGTTCCTTCGATGAGTGTTTGTGAGTGTGCGTGTGGATTTTATTTGATTAGTTATTGAGTTACACTATTATTATTAAAAATATATAAATATAAATTTGATGAAAAAAATAAAAAAAAAAACAACAACAAAATTGAGAGTTAGAGCGCGAACTCGCCGCTTTAATTATTTAGGTGTCCCGGCGGCGGGACCGCGACTAACTAATATTGCACGAGTCCGTCGCCCTATTGACCCTTTTCCATCGACTATATAGCCGTATTATAAAGACGATTCATTCATCACATACGCCACCCTCACCAAACAACCCTCGCAATTCGTCCGGCGTGTAATAATTCAAAGAAATTCACTATTATTATTATAATAGCATTCGAAAACAATAAATTTACGACGGCTAATAAAACGTGCAGAAATCCTCAAAATAACAAGACATTAAAAAATATTTTTACTCTCAATCTTAAATTAGAATTTTCAATGATTATCTATAGTCTGACGCGTAGATCCTTATTTTCCAAATTTGATCTTGTTTTACAGAAATAGCGATATTGTAATATATCTATAAGGGGACATTTGTTATTTTTGATAAATATACGTTGATGGGGGTGTTGACTGAATCGTCGCGGCCCAGATGGGGAGAATGTCAGGGTAATGACGGACGTTCATCTTTACTGTTTGCTGTGAGGTTTTCGTGTTCTTTTTGGGCTGATTATTTTTGATGTACGTTCTTTACTATTTTAATTTGATTTTTTTTTATTATTATTATAATTTTTATTATTACTATTTATTTATTTTTATTTTTTCATTTATAACTGACGACTGCAATGTAACACTAATGCGACACTAACAGGATGTCGATGTTGCTTGATTGTTCATTAACCAGGACGTGTTACAGTGCAGCCGGTGGTGGTGGCGTAGTAGCGAATGGTTATTGTATGTCTGGCTAGCGCGGCGCCAAAAATAAGGGTGGTTTTTCATACGATCATCTGTAGAATTGATGGTCGTTAAATCGAATTTCGATCACTTCATATATATTTAAATCGATGATTTCGCATGAAATCTACTAGATCTTGACCCAAATTTTGATTTTTTTTTTTTTTAAATTTTTGATTTAACAATTTTGCACTTGCACTATTTTTGAGTAGTTGGACCACGTGGTTAGATTTGGCACTAATCATAAAACAATGGAAACCTATGAGGATAATTCAACATTACTAACCATCATCAATTATTAATTTATATTTTATTCTCCATTCAAATAAATAATCGATCAATATTGGAAAAATAATCGAACAGATTGTGTGCTGTTGTCTAAATATCAATTATCGATTTTGTTGTGACAAAATCAACATTATTTAGAAGAAATAACAGAAATATCGTGGCTTTGTATGTTTTATTATTATTATTATTATTATTATTGTTGTTTTTTTGACGCCAAACTAAATGCGTCAACGTTGGCCGTGCTTTTGAATTATGTATCAACCGAAAATAACTCGAAAATTAATTACTGAAGATTTGCTCTTCTACCAAGTCACTACTCTCAACATTTTAAATATAGATACGTTTTATCTTGGGTCGCATTCGTATTTTCTGAATTCGAGCAGCTGTTAAAAATGACATTTCTCCATCCTACACACAGTCATATATAAAATACAATAAAAATTTTTTCGTATCGATGAAAATATAAATTTCTTTGGTAATTCGAATATTTTACAGATTTTGCCATGAAGGCGGTCTGGAGGCGGATAACGAATTTCTATTGGATAATCTCATAGTAGCTTTGCGCAAATCCGGACTTAGTTGTCAGTTAATAACGTTTGCGCCGAGTCCGGAGTCCGGATTCCGGGGGGGTTACTATTGACCTGTACCGTCCTTCCTATATACGATATTTCTTGTAACGATCTACACTATTCGCGAATTTGTGGTCATATTATTATTTGGCACACACCTACTAATCCGGATACGAATACACCCAATTGTCTGAAAATTCAATTATTTTTATAATTTCAACGATTCAATAACAATGAAATTTGTTTAATAAAGCGACAAGAATGCTTATTAATTATTCATAACATAAACGCTATTCACCGTATGTAATATCATTTATTTTTATCGAATTGTCTTTTATGTTTATCGTTCATTTCTTTATTTCATATAGTACGTAAAATACAATTTTCCTTATCATTAAACATAAATTGTCTATACCGTTTATATGCCAAGCGATTACCTCGATATCCTCAATGGACATTAATCGAAAACCTCAAAAAAATTTTCATTTAAAATCTACACACACTCATCGATAATTAATTGTTATTTGATATTGTTATTGAAATTAATAAAACCAGCAAACAGTCAGGAGCAAGCTAATTACTTTTTTTTTTCTGTATAGTTTTGAGAAAATCAATATTTTCAAATGATTATTTCCATACGAGTTTACCCCTAATATTGACAATATTGTTCGCTTTTTATCTGTTATGTTGGTGAAATTTCCAAATTAATTATTCAATAACCGATAATAATTGAATGAT
>JAZBGZ010000181.1:14222-61504 GCA_037414795.1 Stenodera caucasica | reverse complement strand
ATGTTATTTTAGTCGATTTTAATATCGTGATAGAGAATTGTTTTTATCAGTGCAATTCCGTGCTGTGACAATGAGTTTTGTGATC
This sequence comes from Stenodera caucasica, assembly GCA_037414795.1. Lineage (NCBI taxonomy): Eukaryota > Metazoa > Arthropoda > Insecta > Coleoptera > Meloidae > Stenodera > Stenodera caucasica. The sequence goes on along the minus strand of JAZBGZ010000181.1, from coordinate 61,419 downwards.
GATCGAATAATTCTAGTTAGAAGGGGTTGGTGTAGCGTTATTTGCTTACCTGTTTAATATTTTCAAATAGCCGTCAATATTGAAAGTCTAGATTTCGTTATTCCAATATTTCAATAATATTGTCATATGGTTAAGTTTAAATCAATTTTCTATCTAACTATCTATCTATTTATTGTATCATGCAAATATTTGGGATTTTTCCCCTTTTATGTTGGGTCATTTGGTAAATTACAATACAACCTAAATGTATTTTGGTCAACAATAATATCGAGAATTGGCGGTAATTTGTGTACTTTTCGATGATAATCATCAATAATTCGTTATAATAATAGATGATAGTGTCCTTTCGATAATATTACTCTTCCTTGATAGATTAAAAATAATTTTGTTGGTTGGGAACGTGCAAACAATGTTAAATAGGGCGATCGAAATAGAACTTGGCACTGTTTCTAAAACGTCCCGACGAATACCATCCAAAACAACTAAGACCACTGTCTATCTATCTAACCGGACTTTGAACAATGCAAATTATCTAACATAAATACAAATACAATAATAAATACCAAATACCATTGCAATGAAGGTTGAATTCATTGTGTTATTTGTACGAATCGATTATCTATGAGAAATAATCGATTTTTACCCCTAGTCGTTGCGGTAATGTTGGTTAAATTCGATTTTATTATTAATGAAAATGGTGCTTCCTACTAAAACAGAACGTATGTTGTAAATTGGTGTCTGGTTCGTGAATTAGTTGCTATAATCCTTAGAAGGTCGCCCTGTAACGTGTTTTTAGTTGGTCATATTTAGTGCATCAGAGGTGTTTTATTTTTACTTTTTTTTAATTTGGTATTTATTCTCTGGTGTTGCTTGCTGTGTTCAACAAAAAAAAAAAAATTATCTAAATAATTTCACTATTTTGGATAAATTATAGATGAATATTGATGTTTATTTTGATTATATTTTACAGAATGCCACCAGGATACGTTTATCAATCACCATATTTAACAGCAACAACACCAGGAAGTCTTGTACCATTACCAGCAACACAATTAACCCATGCAGCTGCTGTAGCTGCGGCAACATCACAATTTTACGAATATCATAATGCTGCAGCCGTTGCTGCAGCTGCTGCTGCCCCATACGCGGGACAATATACAAACGGTTTTGATGCATACACCCCTTATACTGGGGCTGCAGGTACTATCGAATTTCATCAAAAAATCAAATACATTACAAAAAAAAAATTTTTAATAATAAAGAAAATTTCTCGTATCAATTATAGGAGCAGCTGGTTATCTACCATATACGTATACATTACCGCAAACACCAGCCATACAAACAGCACCAGCAGGAGCTTTTCCTGGTATGGCTTATCAAACAGCAGCTCAAGCTCAAACATTACAAGAAGCTCGATTACAGTAAGTCAACATGACTATAGTAAATATAATCCTTTCAATGAGATATGAGCGCCATCTGTTGAACAATAGCTCAAACATTAAAGGATAATAAACCTTATTTACAGGATATCTCGAATTATCACAACATTCGTTTAATATTTTAATTAATAGAAAAAAAAAATATATTCAACAAAACAAAAATAATAATCAACTTACAATAGAATATAAAATAATAATAAAATTATTAGTTGTTTATAAATTCCAATTGTTTAGTTACCATTTATTTGGTTAAGTAATAATGCTCAATTGAAATATAACAGACTTCTGAATTGCTACTTTTGCAGGCAGTTTTTGTTAAGACTGCAAAAGAAGTGCAATAATTATTGAAATAAAATAAAAAATAAAATTAAAAAAAATAATAAAAAAAAATTAATATAATTATTCTCGTAGTTCTAGTCTTCATTTTAGTAAATTATAATCTAAATTGATTAATTAATTTTTAAATATAGTTATAAGAAGCTTCAATTAATTGACCATTTTACATTTGATACAAATCGGAAATGGTTGATTTTTCTAATTAACAAAATTTGTACAAAAGCACACAGAAAATTCGAAATTTATCAAATTATCTTCCGAACGTCACAATATAGTGTAGTTTTTTTTTTTTTTGAAGAAAATTTCAAATTATTTGTCATTTTATTTATTTCAAATAATTGGCTGACAGCTAATAATTATAATAAAGATAAATAATAAATAGAAAAATAATAATAGAAAAACAATAAAACAGCTACAGTGCCTTTAAATTGTGATAAAAGCTGTACTGACTAGTCAATTCATACCAGTATGTTCCGTCCAGGTAACTGGGGACTGTTAAGCCTCTTTTATACAAAAATTACTCAATTTTTGTTAATTAGAAGATATTTCATCAGGATAATCAACACAAGGCTTAGTCAGACTCAGCCCTGTAGCTAACCCTTTAAATATTATTATCGCTATTATTACATTATTATATCAATTATTATTATTATTATTATATTATTATTATATTATTATTATTATATTATTATTATATTATTATTATTATTATTATTATTAAGTATTGATTTTGTTATGCAGTTATCTGCTCTTGATATTGTTTCAAGTACTTAAAAAATTTTTTGCAATGGTATACAGTACCTATTATTGTTATTATTCTAACAAATTATTTTGTACTTAATATAAAATAAGATATTTAGTAGTTATGTAATTCAGTTATAATAAATATAGAAAAATCAACAGATAATTTGAATGGCCGCTTATCCGATATATCCCCACTATATGTTTCACAATGCGCTTAAACCTTGACATCGCTCAAGTTAAATGGCTCATCAACCACAAATAGTTAGTAATAATCATGATATTTGTTAGTAGAATATTTCCGAAATTACTACAACAAATTAGATGTTATTCGCAAGTAAGTTGGATGTAATTTGGCTAATTGAACGTAGATAATTCCGTTAATATTTCCAGCGTAAAACGTTTGTTCGGGTTGTTGAAGTTGGTCCGCGCGATGGTTTACAAAACGAGGCTGTTCACGTCCCGACCGATATTAAAATAGAATTTATTAATAAATTATCAAAAACCGGACTAAAAACTATAGAAGTAACTAGGTATCATTCGTACTTATTATTCGGTAAATTGTATTAGTTTAGGTAATAATTTTTAGTTTCGTAAGTCCGAAATGGGTGCCGCAAATGGGCGATAATGCCAAAGTATTTGCCGATATCGAAAAAAAACCAGATATAGCCTATCCGGTTTTGGTGCCAAATTTAAAAGGCTTAGAATCAGCTGTAGGTTTATTATTATTATTTTTGTTATTTGGACGATTAATCGGAATATTTCCAGTTGTCGGTTGGTGTGAAGGAAATTGCTGTATTTGCGTCAGCATCGGAAGGTTTTTCTCGTAAAAATACGAATTGTTCGATTGATGAAAGCGTCAATCGTATCAAAGAAGTGACCCGAATAGCTTTAGAACAAAATCTAAAAATACGTGGTTATGTATCGTGTGTTGTTGGTTGCCCATATGATGGCCATATTAAATCGAAATCAGTAAATAAAATAACTGAATTATTATTAAATTTAGGCTGTTATGAAATTTCATTGGGCGATACAATAGGTGTTGGTACTAAATTGACAATTGATAATATGATTAGAGACTTATTGAAAATAACAACAATCGATAAATTAGCGATACATTGTCACGATACGTACGGTCAAGCTTTAGTTAATATTTTGACAGCTTTAGAACACGGTATAAGGGTTGTTGATTCGTCTGTATCGGGCTTAGGTGGCTGTCCCTATGCTGTTGGCGCCACTGGTAATGTAGCTACAGAAGATCTAATTTATATGTTACACGGTATGGGGGTGGAAACCGGCGTTGATTTGAACAAATTGATAAAAGCCGGCGAATTTATATCGGAAATAATCAACAAACCATCAGCATCACGAGTCAATAATGCTTTAAGACACAAATATTTCTAATTAATAATAAAATAAATAACGAACTATTGTTTTGTTTATTAACATATAGGACCTAGTTCAAATTTAGGGATATTCGACTGGCTAGCAACGTTGTCGATTACTACCCCACACAACTTCCCCTAATTTCAACCAACACAAATCGGAATTAAATCTATAAATTTAGACACGTATAAACATTCGTTAATAATCGATTTATCGGTAATTAATTCGAATTGTGCGAATTTATCAATAAATAATTTGGAGCTTTCCTTGAAAATGCCGGATCGATTTGAAGCTTTGACGGTAAAACGTTCAGTTTGACAACGTAGCTTTAGCCAGCTTCAATCATTTGTTTTGACCCCTTTTAAAAATGGCTCCTAGTCTGGCAAGACATGATACGATCACAATTATTCCCAAATAAAAGTGACCATATTTACACGAAAACAACAATGTTACAACTTATTCTATAAATAATTGTTTCCTATTAATTAATAATAACGTGAGTAGAGGGAATCGGTGGGATTTCGGCGTGAAAATCAATCATTAATTTTGTTATAGATTCAATATGAGGATAAACGCAACGAGAATGACGACGCCGATTGAGGAAAAGGTTGATCAAAAATTGAAAGTTAGAACAGGAATGGTGACGGTTAGTGATGGTAAAAGTCGACCGATTCCTGTTCGACTTCATCTATCGATGGAGGTTTTACGATTACAAAAAGAGGAGCAAATACCACCGGAATCGAAACCGCTCAATGCTAAAGTATGATTCCATTAATTATCAATTATAATTAATTATTATTGATTTGTATAGGAAAGAATGGTGCAAATTCGACGACAGAAAATCGGCGGTCTTGGTTTGAGTATAAAAGGCGGTGCTGAACACAAATTACCGATTTTAATATCGAGAATTTATAAGAATCAAGCCGCTGAACAAACCGGTGAATTATTCGTTGGTGATGCTATAATAAAAGGTGAGAAATTCGAGATTATTGCTTCGATTCTAAATAATCTGATTCGTAGTCAATGGTGAATATATAACGGCTTGTCCACATGACGATGCTGTGAATATTCTGCGAAATGCTGGTGATTTGGTCGTATTGACTGTGAAGCATTACAAAGCGGCTACGCCATTTTTGCAGAAACAAGGTGATAATTGCAGATGTAAATCAGAATTCTTTTATTGATTATTGATTTTTAGACGACAAAGATAGTAATAGTGACGATAAAGATACATCTGATGAAAGTTTACGAGTTACAAATAGTACTGGAAGTAGGCCAAGTTCTATATATTCTGAAACTGAACAAGAACTACTCACACGTTGGGTTGATATTGTTACATTGCCTTTAATGATGGCTTATGTTACACGTTATATATTCGGTACTGATAAATTACGACCGAATGCTTTTGAAGTTAGAGGTCTAAATGGCGTTAGCACCGGCATTATACATTGTGATGACTCAGCTATATTGTCTCAGTGGCTTAAGTACATTACCGATAACATAATCGGTCTTACAAATCTCCAAGTAATGCTATAAAATAGCTATAGATTCGAGCATATTTGAATAACTATCTCAACCATGCTCGATACTCAATGATCGATGATTCAACTGATTGTTGGATTTTGTTCCAGATGAAACTGTACAATCGTAATTTTAGTGTGTCCGATCGCATCGAATATATGGGTTGGGTAAACGAAGGTGTCCTTAATAATAATCAGCCTTGGCAAAATTATAAACCGCGATTTTTCGCCCTTAAAGGCACCGATTTAATGCTATTCGATTCACCACCTGTACGTTATTCAAAACAATTCAAATCCAATTATAATCAATTTATAATTCCAGTTGAACGTGATGGATTGGAGTAAATGTCCGTTGATGTTCAAAGTTTATCAGACGATGTTTCGTGTTATTAAAGATTCGGAAAATGTCGATGAACGTCAGCATTGTTTTCTGGTACAAACATCCGGACAAGATTCCCGCTATTTTTCGGTGGAAACTCGACAGGAATTATTGAAAATCGAAAATGCCTGGCATTGTTCTGTTTGTACAGCTGTCATGAAATTGGGTGTAAGTAGTTAGATAACGATAGAGATTGAGATTTTGTTGTTTTACGATTTTAGAATAAAACATTTACGGTCAGTTGTAATGGAAAAACGGCCGGTTTGACTTTAGATTGGAATTTGGGTTTTTCATTGCATGAAGGCGATTCGAAAACGCCATTATGGCAATATAAATTTTCTCAATTACGTGGATCATCTGATGATGGTAAATCGAAATTAAAATTGCACTTTCAAGATACTGAATCTCGAGCTATTGAAACAAAAGTATTATTATTTTGAGTTTGTTTATCAATTGAATTAATGATTCGATTATTTTAGGAATTAGAATGTTCAATATTGCAGAGTTTATTGTTTTGTATGCACGCATTTTTAACAGCAAAAGTGGCTTCTGTCGATCCAGGTTTCCTTTGTACAATGATGCCATAATATAATGATTCACAAAACGACTGTCAATAAGTATTATTAAATGCGAAATATCAACTATTACGCTATTAATTCTATATCATTATAATTGATGAGATTTTCTTTTATGGGAAATTAAATCTGAGTTATTTTATAAGTGGTGCTATTTATTATCAGGACTTGCTTTTAATGGAGTTTAATCACTTGAAGTGACAAAATTATTGAACTAATTATAATTTATTTATCGACAATAAGTTGATTGTTAGTGGAAATATCCGTAATATAATCAATAGTTTTAGAGTAATTATAATGATATACAAAACGGAATCTCCAGTTCGATCTCTATTTCATCGAGACGATTTTAGAAATGTTTGGTTTCAGTTATGATTTGACGAAAATTGCACATTATGGGTATTTTTGAATTTATTTCGAAAAATATCTGTCCTATATATGAGTGAAAAGCACAATGAATGTACAGTAGATATTAATTGATTAATTAATAACGCATATCATCATCATATAGCGATCATATAGCATTGTTGAATGTTACAATAGTGTATTATTTTGGAAATGTTGCGATAACACCACGAACAATAGTCGATAATTTGAACGTTTTTCAATCGTCTTCAAAGTAAATTAATCATATAAATCATTAGTGTAGAGTTAATTAAGATGAAACAAATAGTCAATCATCCGTTCATCAATTAAAATTCATTAGCAATAAGTGTATTGATATTAACAAAATTATGTAAAAATTTACAAAATTTTTTTGAACTAGTTTTGAACCAAAGCATAAGTGATCTCGTAATTGAAAAAAAACTACCATTTATTGTTAATTATTGTTGGTAGACATCATCATTAAATTTTTTAGGTAATTAATTGAATTAATGCAAAAAAGTTGTGAAGTTTGATTAGAGAAAAAAAAAATAACGTTAATTAGTTGTTGAAAGAGTTTTTAAAATAAAATCTTATGAATTGCTAAACAATTTCTTTAATAGGCTTTGGGCTTTTGGCAAATACGTATTTTAGAAAATTATTATATATATTAAAAAAAACAACAAAATTTTTGAAAAACAAGAAACTATGGTTGTGATTATTTTATTTGAACAGTAATCAGTGTAGTTTAATTGATGAAATAATTTAATAATTGGTTGCTAGCTATTTAATAATTTATAATAAATTATTATTGTTTAAAACTGACCAAAATAGTTTTTCAATTAAAACATAGCTATTAATCGTTGACAATATAAATAAAATTTATTTAGTATCCAATATGTGTTTTTATTGATTCGCTTTATAAAATAGTTACCAATTCTTATCAATAGATGGAACTAGCTAAATCGGCGATATACTAGCGGCCATTCGAATTGAAAACAACCTATAAAACAAGAACGAAATTTTTCAAATTTCACTTCAAAATGCTCCTTACAGGAAACTACCAAAATTTGAAAGTAGAACAATACAACCCCATCTCTACTGAAATGATCCTGACAACAGAAGAGTATCGATCGGAAATATCCGGAAAGAATCGACAAAGTCCTCGAATAGAAGCTCCAATAGATCATCGAATATATAGATCGAGATCGAGATTTGTTATGATTACTGTAATATTTGGCTTGATAATTAAAAAATTGACAATTTTGATTGAAAATTATGGATTTTGTCGCAAAAATTACAATTGATTCGAGACTAATTTGATAATTTGATTACATAGTTTTTATGGTGAATTAATAAATGTTTGTTTTTTAGTACACTAATTGAATTATTTTACGTTGAAAGCTTTCATTTTATTAGAATAAAGTCATAGAATTTAATCTGATTTTATAATTTTAGAATAATTACGAATCGATTATAATAGAATGAAGCTTATTTAGTAATTTCTATATTGGATTATAGATGGCGCTGTTATTTCGAGCTTTCATTCGAAATGGCACAAATTCAAATTATTATTGAGCTAGTGAAACAATTGCGAATCATTAATTGATGTCAATTATAATTGGATATTTGATGGATATATTGACAAAATTAATCGATTCTCTGTCAAAACATATATGATAGTCAAGTCACACATAACAATAGCTGAAGGACTCACCCATTTTAATTAAATCCTTGTCTCGTCTTGTCGAGGTATCCTTGTTTGTTACACGTACTTCACTTCTCATACTTGAATTCTAAATTCATTTTAAAGTTTAATTGGTTTTTTTACGTTTATAAATTACAATTTTGTAAAAATTTACGTTATTGTTAACAAATTGAAAATACTGACATTCGATACATTGAGCACTTTTAAACTGATGATTTACGTCGAAAAGTTTCTATTAGATTATTCAATAGACATTGGAAATTGATTTTTTTTTTTTAATTATCTCCAGTTTTTTGCTATAGCGATTACAGAGATAGATCAAATATTATGAGGATATCGTTGGAATTTCAAGTATTCGTAACTTTATATTAATCAGTGAATATTTGATTGTTTTCGAGCGAATACCTGTCACAGTTCTATAAATTTTCTCAATTACATTGATATTCGATTAATGAAAAGAATCGATTTCAATTGGACTAATTATTTCGAATAAATGGTGAGAATTTCAGTTATTTTCAATTGATTCAAATTATCAATTTGTTTCAAATTAATTAATTTATGTCAATATTTCTTTTATGGTAAAAATTGGTCCTATTTAAAGTAAATTTAACAGAAATCAATAATCCAGTTGCCGAGATTTACGTAATGTTAACCGCCAAAATTTCAACAATTTCGACAATTAATTGATCATCTCCGGACTTACGAATAAATTAACGAAATAAATAATTTGTCTCGATTAATTAGATTATAATCAGTATAATTAGTGGATTAGTATTAATTTAGATTATCGGTTATAATTTGATTTATTGTTATTGGAATAGTTTTTGGGTATTTGTTGTTGTTTATGGAAAATGCATTTCCTTGGTGTGGTTTTTTCTTCTTCTCAAATTCAAATGCGATCAAGGCCAGTGTCGTCGACAAGGACCCCCAATATCAACCCCGAAAAATGTTCATCCCCACTCTCGCTATCACTCCGTAGCTCCGTAGCCTTCAGCCACGTAACGTAGTTTTCAACCAACGTTCCAGTTTCAGCAAGGGTAAGAGCAGAGTAATTCTAGTGTAAAGGCGCTGATACATGGACTTATGTGAGTACATTTATAAAATACTTATTTATTCGGATATTTATTCGATAAAATCGATCAATTTATTCGGAATCGTTCGATATTAGAGTTTTATAGAATTATCAAAGGAATTGTGTAATTTATTTGGGAATATATCCAGGAATTGATGGGATTTTCGTCGGGGTAAATTCAGCGATTGATAATGAACTTGAAGGACAATCAGGATGTCGTGCGTGGTCAAGGAAGGAAATTGAGGAGCGCGTTTATCATTCTTAATAACGATCATCCGTCTTTTGCCGTCTCAGTTTATCACGCGAATGTTTTCCAATTTAACCGACTTGAATAATTGCAATAATTTTGCTAATAAATTATCGACTATTGTAACGATTTTTCCATCTTTCACCCCATTATTAATTCGACTTATTCAAAATAAGTTGTTTAGTATTTTGGATGACGCTACAATTTTAGTAATAGTATTTTGTAGTAAAATTCCACGTGGACGTCTGCATTCCTCCATGTAGACGCCGATGACACAGAGAGCGTCGCACGCCCTTTGCGTGGGTGTTAGGGGTGGTCTTTCGGCGCCGTCGATTTCAGCTGTTCAGTTCGCCAACTGTAGTTATTCTGTTATGTTGTTTATATCCAATTTTTTTTTGCCAGTTTACAGTGTATATTATCGTATATAAACAAATTATTCACTATTTAGATTAATTTAAATTTCGAAATCCAGTTTTAATCAAATAATTAAAGTCTCATGAGGTCGCTCCAATACTCTTTTATACAATCCAGAATGTCTCCTGTAAGTCTTATCAAATTTTAATCAGACTTTTTCATTAGTTATTATTGAAAAACGCAATCGATGAAATACTAAAAAAATAAACATCCATCATATACGAACTAATGAGACGTAGCCAAACAATACGCATAAGTGCTAAAGGAACAACCAATAATTTCCTGTAACTCCTTCAATTTACATGACAACAATACGGTTGCGAAGTCCTAGAAGTCTATCCAATTGAAAATTGAAGTTGTATAGAATTTTTTGTTATTATTACTTTTATATCTGAAAAAAAAAATGCTACTTCTAAATTACAATTTCATCATTATTCGACGATAAAAGTTCAGCTTTTATTGTATTCTATAAACGATATCTTGATAGGTTTTAGATTAAGTGGCTCTATTTCTAAAGCGAATTATTTCTTGATCCGACAACAATATTCCTTCCTATTGTTTTCCAGATCCAATCAGCCAACTAAATGAGAGACTCGATCACATTATAAAGACGACTGTCAAAACTGAAATTATCCGAACAAATAATTATCATTTACTTTACAATTAATTTGGAATTTATTCATCTGAATCTCATTTGAAGACACTGAATTTCTACAGAAATTTATCGCAAAATATCCGTGGAATTTCGAAATAAAATGATATTTTAAATCTTAAAAATAATGTCCGTTTTATGTAAATTTATCCGGGTTGTGGATGAATTTGAAATGCAAAATTTCATATTTCAAATGAGAATTTCCAGACAGTTGTTTTGATATGGAATTGCCAAAGCGTAAAATAAATAATAATTGTGAAAAGACCGAATTAAATCGTTGCAAATTCGACAAAATCGTCTCATTTTTAAAGTAACTCTTAAATAGGGACCGATCCAAGATATAAGTACAACAGAACAAAACGCACAATCGCTCCATCAACAGTCTAGATTAAATCAGATCGGATCTGATAACATCATGGCACAGTTAAATCTTACACATGGATTTATCAAATCTAGAACGATCTGACAAATCGACAATATCGGATTTTTGTCGTGGACTGACATGTAATCCAAGTACGGATCGATATGATGTAATAAAAGTACAGAAATTTGAGCGACATTCTTCAAATTGAATTGTTTTTCTTTATCAGATATTAAAAAGAAAATCTTTTATTAATGATGGTTTTTCAGTTTCATTACTTTAACAATTTAGAAATTTTCGATGATTGGTTGATTTTTTTTTTTATTCTCTTTATCGTTATCAAATCGATTTTGTTTATTACACTGTATTGAGACAAGTTACAATATTCCAGTCATGTTAAATTTATCGATAATATGCCACATCGAATTTTATCAAGTTCACTTAATACAGTAATTTTTTTTTTAATATTTACTAAAGCTAGTGAACATACTTTTTGACATGTATGGTAAGCCTATCATTTGATTTATCATTAGTTATTGAACAAAATCTATATCTAAAGTTTAATGGACATATGAAAAGGAAACGATTTGTGAAAGTCTATAATACGATTTTACAAATTAAACGTCAAGATTTGTTACATAATCGCAACATGCTCGATGAAAGAGAACTAAATGTAGAACTTCGTATTCTTGTTATTTATTATTTTGTTGATATTTTGATCAGAAATTTGGTCTCGAATAGTCAATAATCTATAATAGAGAGGTGTTCTAGTAAAAATGGTGGATGCGCCTCGATCTTAGTAATATTAAACTGCTAGTGGTAAAATTTAAATTAATGTTAGATTATAATTTAAACTAAAATATAATACAATAGAACCCAACCTAGAGACTATGAGAGGTTATTAGCGTTTTAATAAGCCACGTATTTCAGCTAAATGTTGCCATGAATGCGAAATAATATTTAGTGCTTTCATCGAGTAAAATATCCATTAGCGTAAGCTTAGATCGTTTTTAGTAGTGGTTTAGTCCATCCAATCTCCGGTGGCGCCTAAAGATGTTTCAGCATAATCAAATGACAACAAACCGATCACTAATATGATCGATTATAATATAATTACATCTATTGATTATTTATTAATATAGCAAATTTGGGATTTATATTGGATAATTGCGGCATCATCATCGTTGAATATAATTTGACATTTCTGATGTACCAAAATTTGAAACGAACTATAAATGAACAAATTAAGAGTAGGTATCGAATAATCACGAAAACGCTAAATAGACGATCATCGTATTTAAACAGTTCGCCAGGCACTCTCGCCATATTGATTGCCTCAGGTCCAACCCTATGATAAACACAACTCTACAAAATAGTTAAACGTTGAGAACATCTTATTGCGAATATACAAAATTGAATACAGTACAGTTGATAAATCACAGCCTCTACCAATAAACTTTGATATTAATCAAATTTCAATCAACATAATCAATCATAAATAACAAAAAATTATTACGACAACTGTAACAAAGTATATTACATAAATGTATATACGACCAATATTTTATATGCTGTACACAATCTTAAGAATTGTCCGACATTCTGTATTAAGCCATGTGGTACAACTGGACCTTTATTATATTAATGTCGGTGTGTTCTGGAATTCTAAAATTGCGCTATTCTTGATTTTACTATAAACATTGTCGGTATGGAATTTTGTTGTAATCAAATAATAATTTGATAACGAAGAATTTCATTTATTCACGAAAACGAATAAATTTGCTACATCGATTATTTACAATGGTGAATTTTCCAATAAAACTGTCTTTAGTTGAGTAGCCGGAAATAATTCCAAACAAATACATTGTCCGAATAAATCTATCAAATTTCCACAATATTCCATTTTATCGAATCCCTGTAACGATTTTTATTAATTAGAACTATTTGTGTTTAACCTCGATCTTCAATAAATGATCGAGGCAGAGATTAGTTCGTTGAGGAATGAAGAATTATGGGATTTAAAAATGGCTATAGAAATGTTCAGGTTTTTTTTTGCGATAAAAGAGGGTGGTCTTCGAGCTTAAAAGCTCAATGCGAGCTTTAGACATCTATTTCGCTATTTTATATGGAAACCTGGAATATAATAACGCTAGGACCGTAGTATCGGTCAATAATGCTGAAAATTTTCGAATTTCGTACACTTTATCATTTTAAATAAAATTATGATCGAACTGGAGGATAAAGTAGCCGAACTTTATCCGGGGTAGGCTGTCAGTAACAGTCGATATAATATAGCCAGATGCTGCAATTTGGACCACCCTTCTATATTTGTTCAAAATATTTAACAAAAGTCCTCCATAAAAATCGATCTATATTGTTGATTGAATTTTAAGTGAATTTCCACCGAAAAAAGTCAATCGAATAATTCAAATTTGATGTGGAATGTTTGATGTTGGGTTTATTTATTTATTTATTTATTTATTTTTTTTTTTTTTAATTTTTCAGTCGATATGGTTTATAGTGAGAACGTGCTAAAGTTTAAATGGTTGGTATGTCAATGTAGCACAAGGGTTTATTTAGTTTAAGGGTCCAGACGCGTCCGTCCTATCGAATTTCTCCTTTCCACAATCTAACATTAAGACCGGAATTCAATTTTCTGTTCTTCCGTTGCATACGAATCACGTCGATGAAGCTTATTTGTCAAAATATACACACATACACACAAACACGAATATACAGTCTGTTCTAGTCGAAATGTAAATGCCCCATAAAGCTCTCAATTTTCAAAAAAATGAAGAGCAACTTTCAAGGACATTGAAGGGATAACCTAAAGAGTATTTGAGATATGGGAGATTTGATGGTTATTTTAGAAATGTGCCAAATCAAAATCAGTTGTCTCAATTTTCTCATATGTAGTTGAGACAAAATTAAGAAAAATTTGACTTAGAGGAGTGAAACTCATCAATGTTAGGATAGAATAATTGCTTTAATACATGGATTGAGTATCATTAGATTGAAAATTAAAACCTAATAGTAAATTTCGATAAATTTCACCTCTCTAACTCAAATTTTTCTGATTTTTCCTCTGACCACATATGAAGAAATTAAGAAAAGATTTTTTGACAACATACATATGTCATCCTCCTCATTATTTTTCAATAAATTTCTATTTTGATGTGATGAAAATCAAGAAGATTGATCTTGATTTGACCCACTTCCAAAATAGCCTTTTGGTTACTTTCATATCCAAAACAATCCTTAAGTGATGCCTTAAAGAACCGTGGAAGTCGATTCTCATTTTTTCCCAAAATAAATGTTTTATGGGGCATTTACATTTAATTTGGAACGGACTGTAGGTTTATTATATGAACCGATTCGATTTCATTTAATATTAGGCGCGTTTTTGATGTTTTTAAATCGTGAAAACGATGATAATGATGGTAATGTTAATAATAAATTGAAAAATAACGATGTGACCGCCATCGTTGATCGATTTTCTTTCTGCAATTATGTACAGTCTAGGAGAAAATTAATGATATAGACGATATTCATCTGGTAGACATGACAAGCGAATATCGATGACACTTGCTCGATACATTTTATAAATCGAAATTTTTATCGTAACAGATAATTGAAATTTATACTGAGTGCTTCACTTAAGAGGATCAGAAGAATAGAAAATCAAATAATTGTTCTAAGATCATTTATTTTCATGTTATAGAACAATTTTGACGATATTCGGATTCGTGACTTTTCCAGAATAACTACGTATTTCAATAAATTGAATTCGCTACTTAAAATGGAACATTCTGTATAGGAATGTATAATATTTGATCCGATTCAATTGGATTTTTTGATCAATCGTCTGAAGATGCAGCAAACTAGATAAATAAACTAAACGAACTTGTTATAGATAAATGGTTATATTTGTTTGTATGATGACATTTTAAGGATGATAGTCTCGTATTTTAGTCATTTAAAGTCAAATATTCCACGATAAAATGTCGACTTTACATTTATTAACAATATAATGAGACGATCTTTCTCTATTTGACTTCGATCATTTATAATGGATTAACGTTGAAAACAATTCGAACTTTCTATACTGTTCCTAATAATAATAAACTCACAATCAGTATTGTATTATATATTATAGCATTACATAAAACGTTTGAATTACAATAGTTTTGAAGCTACTTATTACCAGCCGCTACACTATAATTTATTCACGATAATTATTCAACTGTGCAAATATAGTTGTCAATTATCTAAATTAGCGAAATTTATTATAATATTCGATAAATAGAAGTCTATGTCTTAGAAAATTTAGCCCATTTCTCAATTTCCATTCGTCTTCATATTTTCTCGAAAAGTCGAACAACGAAACTCAATCGATATTATTAGGTGTCAAAAAAGTACAGCCCGCATGAGTCTTTTGAAAGTTTGAAGTGGCCAATTAAAAATGCTCGCTAAAGTTCTACACCGACAAAAATAGGTATTTAATAGGGGACTACTTTGTCGTAATTTATCGAATAATAATAATCAATCAATAAGTGGCATAAAACAATTTTTCTAATCAAAATAAGTAGTGTTATATTTCATACAAATTTAGCTCGACCACTTTAAGTACATCCATTTATTTGGGGATATTTCTGTAAAACTCTTCTAAGTTCAAAACGACTGTCATCCCTTATCTTATTCTCTTATTTATATTACTTAAAAATATATATAAGTTCCTGTATTTTTCTCGAGTTTAAAGTGAATTTAAAATCAGAGACGTTAGAAAATTTCGCTATTTAATTTCATTTATTTCCATAAAAATATTAATAATAGGAAGGAAAGAGAAGTGCTTAGAAAAATAAAATATCAAGATTTGTATTTCGTGGAAAGTAAATTTTCTAGAGAGTGAAGGAATTTCGTTTTTAATTCAAACAGAAATTTAATTTATTGTAAAATATTCAATCTTCCAATATAATATGAAAGAAAAATAACGTTTTAACCAGTGAGAAAATGGAATGATATTTAAATCATTTTCAAAGTATTTATTGAAAACATGTCAACTGTTTGAATTGATAAATTTTAAATCAATCGATCGGAAAATTATTTTAGTTTTATTGAAATTCAGTGCGATAATTCTATCACAAAATTTCCGGACCTCAAACGTGACGTTAACGCTAACTAATAAAAGATGACTGACGGTAGAGATGGGGGTTATAATCAAATCATCCTCAACGTTGAGACTACTTTAAGCTGGGATCGGCCAATTCGACTTAAAGTCTAAGACGATTTGAATCGCTGCAAAGAGAGCTCCACGTTGTCACGAATATATCTCATCTCTACTACGATTTCAGTCGAAAAATGTCAAATAAATCGACAGTCTATTCAGTTACAATGACCCAAGTTTATCTTGATCAACTCGACTAGTGCTGAGTTTATCTCTATTATTAAATATTGAAGTCAAGTTGAATTTGTTTTAGTATATAATAAATTTTATTGCGGTTTTGCTTAATTGTTGACATTGTTACAATAAATTTAATGATTGATCAAATACGAGAGAACGTTTATTGTTGTATTAAAAATCAATAAATGTTCAACACGACAAAACTGTTTTCTGTTTTTCTTTTTTGTTTTTGAACCGAGGGTAAATTCTTTTTTATTATGAATGATCGATTTTGACATTAGCAACACATTCACTTTATACCACAATCGTAACACACACTTGGTTGAATCAAATACAATTATTCTCGATAATATTCAACAATGAAAACAAAATATAATGTTCATTAAAATGTTTATAACGGAAAATTTCTAAATTTATTTAGTGTTTATCCAACGAACAATGTTAATGAGTAAATTGAATGAATCTTTTGATAAGTTGAACGTACGTGCATTTCGGAAAGTCGTCTTTCGAAGAAGTGTTCGTTATGAGGTCTTCGTCAAAATTTCCGATCTAAATAAATTAAAGAATAATCAAAAATTGCGACGAATATGATCGATTCGGTTGTTCAATAGTCCCAGAAAATTTCGATAAATTATCACCAAATACATTCGAAAATCTATATTTCATATTTACGGTGGAATATGTTTATAACCGAATATAATGGCAATACAAATCACTCGAAATGAGTTCTCAAAACAGGAAATTACGTATGTTTCGAATACGGTGTGGTTCATTTTGAAATTGTATTAGGTGGGCAGACACCCCTTACAGAAAATCTATCGAAATTATTTCCTTTTATCACGATAATTTTCTATTAAAAGTGAATTCAATGATTGTTTTTTTTTTGTTGTCGTCGGAGTACGATGGAAATTCAACGATTTATAGACGATTTTCGCCAAATAGAGAAGGGGATGAAATAAAAATGCGCAATTTGATCTGTAATATTCAAATTGAATGGTTTCTAAGTAGTGATATAGAAAGACTCACAAACAGTGAGAGATAAAAGAGAAACTTTTCTATTAAATTGTACATGGATTAGATTTTTTGTCAAAAAAATTTCGACATATACCCGAAAAGCTTTCAGTTGAATTCTAGATAACCGAGTTATAACTATTATAGTTATAATTATTTAAATTCGAGCTTTTAGATTTTTTGATGATTTTATTATGAAAGCTGAGAGTTCGAGCTTTCGCATACAATTGGTCGATTATTTCACTATAATAAAAACACGGAAAATAATGCATTTTAATAGAATTTTTCATCACTTAAATAATATTAAAATTCTTTAGAGACACTACGATCAAATCCACTACTAATTATCATATAAGCCGTTCTCTTCGTTTTGACGTTTTCTATTAAAAACTATCAAAGTCTAAAATCGGTTTTTAGTAGAGATCGACCATCAAAACTTCGGATCACACCTCAAATCTTCTCATTCCAATCAGTCTAGACTTGGTGTAATTAAAATAAAATAAACAAAAGCGACGACTTACCTTCAAAATCGAGTACTGACTCCAAATTAGTTGGACAAAAAAAAATTGGAAGTTCTTAATTGAATAAAGTCGGTACAATTTTAAAGACGCATTGTTGAGATTTTTTTCAGTTAACGCACAATCTTCTTAAATATTTTGTTCAATTTGCGTCAAGTTAATCCTACCTGTTGCTCTATAGTTTATGCTGAATTTTTATTCAATTAAGTTACCGATTGATTGATAATTGCATTAAAACCGCTATTCGCAGGTTGATTTGTCGTCGAATAGCTGTGTTTATTCGTTATAAAAATGTTGTTTGTTTTTGTCAAAAATTGGATATGTGATAATATCGGTATTGTGTGTGTGTGTGTGTTATTCTCCCCCATTTCGATTCTTTTATATCGAACAATTGAGTCAACGTTGTTGATGATTGTCGAGCCGTTTTGCGGTGTCTGGGTTTATCCTTGATGGATTCAGGTAGGACTATAGTTATATATTTCTTACGTTTAGTATTATCCACGTGTAGTTTTGTGTGCTGCATCGAGCGCAGCTAAGGCCGGGCGGCGATCCGACCGGGGGTTGTGGCGGCGCAGGTCCAAGGGTAGCAGGCAATATACAAATACTCGAACACATGTCGTTATACCACCGTAACGCACGCACATAACACGTTTTACGTCTCTACGCACGTATTTAGGTGAGTTACGCGATTCGGTCACTGACCAATAACGCACCAAATCGGCACAATTGTCGACAATCACTTCAAAATCATTATTGAATAAGCGTGTTCTAATTGTAAGTTCTAATTCTATTGTATGATCGAAAATGATTGATTCAGGCGATTACAATAGCCGTTATTTCGAGATTAATTTTGTGAAATAATTATTATTTAGGTGCAGCAACAGGTCTGTTATGTTTGCACAGCGCAACATGCTGTAGGAGCCATAGGGAGTCATGGTGGATAGACAGTGTCACAATATCACCGAACTAGATGAACCAAAGTCAAGGCCAAGGTAAAATTTTCTCAATAATCAACCAACAATATTATATAATCATTGTATTTGATAGATGGCGAAGTTTGGCGAATGAAAAAGGTTTTTTAGATTTATTAGATGGCGATCATCGTCTTCAACTCACATCACTTAAACTGGCGCCTATCAATTCAAATATTTACGCTAGAAGACACTCAGCTCATACCTGTCCAATTATTGAGGAGAAACATGCACCCTTGGCGCCGGTAAGTAGAATTTTTCCAATTAAACACCCGACTATTCAATCAAACAGCGAGAAACAAAAAAATTATGTAAACTCATTTCAAACTATTGCCGACTGTGATCGTGTTATTCGTTCAACTGTCTCGTATATTTGAGATTAGAAACATAGTTGTGAACGGAATAACGATTGATTTTTTTTTTTCGCCGATTGTTACTTATTCACGAAATGGTAACAATTTCGACAATTGACCAGTATGAAATTGGTTTTAGTTAATAATATTTCGATGTAAATATTTTTCATAATTATCATTGGTCGATATTTGCAGATTCCACCACCGGTTCCGTTGCGTCCACCCGCTATACCTAAACGATCGCAGATTTCCCCATCGTTAAACGTATTAAATGCAACAAAATCGATATTAAGAAATCAATCACAACCACCACCAATACCTCCAATAACAAAATCACGAATATTACCACCAATACCGACAATTGATAATAATAAACCAATACCACCACAAAGGAATCAAATATCAAATGAATCGAATAATAATAATAATAATAATTTATTAATAAAACGTACTTATGATATGAATAGAAATGCCTCACCGAAATTATCGAATAAATTGCCAAATTGTACATTTGAATTTAATTCAATGGCGAATGATTTTATGAAGATTCCGCCGGCGCCAATCGGACCACCCCCGCCAGCGCCAAAAACACACTATTATAAACCAAATATAACAACAACAACAACAACAACAACAACAATAGTGACAACAACAACAACCACAACAACAAATAAACCGAATATTACTCAACAATCGAACGCCGGTCGAATATCGCTACGTCAAGATTCTAGCGTATCAAGTGATAGTTTTAGTCAAACATCATCCCCAAGTTATACAACAAAAACAATGGAAACGCCATTATTGCCGCCAAAAACACCAATCAAACAACAAAATGGCTTATTGAGGAAAGTTTCAAATGTTGACAATGATTCTAATGCTAATACAACTATTACTAAAAGTGCATCCACCCCAGCTAGTCTACAAACAATTGTGCGGTTCCATAACGGTTCAAATATGTCGCTTCATCATAGGGTAGTTTCTATATTAAAACGAAATAAGACTATTTCAACTGAATTTAATTACAGATAATTAGAGATATGAGACGTCCTTCTAGTCATTACGCTCGACGAATAAAGTTAAGATTTAGATTTGCTCAAATAATTTTAAACGCTATTGCCTTGTTTGCTATTGGAGCGGGAATGGCAGCTTATTTTAAAGGTAATTCATTTAATTCAACATCAAATTCGAATAATAAATTTTATTTATATTTACAAAAAAATAATAATAATAGCTTATCCATCGTCAATTCAAATAATAAACGCTACTACAAATTCAACAACAACACCAGTTATTGAAAACGTAAATCCAGCACCTGGTATATGTTTACCAATAATAGTCAATTTTTGTCAACAACATAAAGTACCTTATAATTTTACTGTATTCCCAAATTATATGGGCCAATTTGGACAAAGGGAAGCCCAACAAGAATTGGAAATTTACGATGCTGTTGTCGATGTGCGTTGTTACGAATTAGCTGCTCTATTTCTATGTTCCGTATTTGTGCCGAGATGTGGACCTGACGGTGGTGTAGTCCGTCCCTGTAGAAATCTATGTTCCGGTCAGTCTAAATCAATCAATTATTATTTTATTCAATAATTATCGAAATTTTTTTACAGAAACTAAAAGAAGATGCGGCTTCTTTCTCGATGTATTCGGTTTATCATTGCCCGATTATTTAGAATGTGATTTATTTCCGGATCGTCCTGATAGCAGTTTATGTATCGGCTATGAAGAGTATAAACAAGCGAAAATGAAAGCTCAACGACCAGGTGAGTGATCCAATTTCTCCATATCCGGATATAATAGAAACTGAAGGTTGCGGGTTCGCGTCCCGCTCCGACACCGGACTTTTTTCGCTTGGAGGGTTATAATTCGATTTTTTAAAATAATTGATCATTGTTAACAGTCTGTCCTACCGGTTTCCAATGTGATAAGAGACGTTGTATACCGAAAGATTGGCAATGTGATGGTCATATTGATTGTGAAGATCAATCAGATGAATTGAATTGTAATCAATGTGATAACGGTATGATACATTGTGGCGATGATAAATGTATAACACAGGAACATATGTGTGATGGTAAAGTTGATTGTCCATGGGGTCAGGACGAGCGCAATTGTTGTAAGTATGAGTATGAAATTTCATCACTTACAAAAATCACCAACAACTCAATATTCGTTTTTCATTTGTTCGTTGGTTGTTTGTTTTTTTTCAAGTGAGATTGAGCGATAGAAATGGAGACGAGGGTAAAGGACAACTTCAAGTCTATAGACCAGATCAGAAACAATGGATGCCGGCTTGTGTTGCACATTGGGATCAGAAAACCTCACCCGATTCGATTTGCTCACTTTTAGGCTACTCGTAAGTAGGGAGAAATCATCAAAATAATCTCAATAATTAATTTTCAACAATTGAGAAATATATATATATATATATACCTATATTAAACTGGGACAAATTTATCGTGAATTTTATTGAGAAATGGTAGCTATTAATTTTCCCCAGTTGTTCGGTTCGGTCATCCACAAACATGAACTTGAAAACTCACCGACTCAACCCTTTTCCAATAATATATATATATATATTTTTTCAACTTACCAGTATAAAATCTATTGTTGGTGATCTGAAAGAATTCGATAATTGATAGTCGAATCGATAATTTACAGAAATTCTAACGGCAGCCGTTTACTAAGAGGCATCGATATCAATATATCTCCACCAATACATGAAACAACGGCTATTTGGCGTATGAATCAAAATCGACGTCCGAAAAATATGATACGCGAATTTGGCTCATGTAACGGCACCGCTTATCCAACAGTTGATCTAATTTGTACTAATTACAGTGAGTTTATTGTTATTAATTAACGTTTAAGTCTATTTAAAAAGTTTTATAATAGTGTGCGGTAAGGCTCGTAAAAGTTATGCTGAACGTCTAACTTTGCGAATAGTTGGTGGTGTTCGATCGAAACCGGGCGATTGGCCATTTCTTGCCGCTCTTCTAGGTGGACCAGAAGAAATATTCTATTGTGCTGGTGTTTTAATAGCTGATCAATGGGTATTAACAGCTTCCCATTGTGTTGGCAAGTAAGTTAATCGTAATAATATTAAATCGATATTGAATTTAACGTTTATCGATAGTCATACTGATGAATCCGGTTGGACAATTCAATTGGGAATAACACGACGGCATGCTCACTCTTTTTACGGTCAAAAAATGAAAGTGAAAAAGGTTGTCGCTCATCCTCTATATAACTTAGGGGTGGCTCACGATAATGACGTCGCTCTATTGAAGGTAAAATTTTATAGATTTTTCAATATTTTCCAAACTTTGAACAATTTTATATATAGAATATACCATATAGAAATTCGTTCAAATATAAATTTTCATATGGAACTGTTAGCGAAGTTAAATATAACTGGATGTTTGCCTGGAAATATTTATAATAGTCAAGGTAGACATGTTGGCGAACTTTTTGCTCGTAATTCCGCATAAATCGTGCATTTTCCAATCCTCGAATCTACAAAAATTAATTGTCGATTTTTTTTTTTATTTTTTTATTTTTTTTGTGTTTAAAAGCTATCGTCGAGAGTCGCTTTCCATGAACATTTATTACCCGTTTGTCTTCCACCCGCCAATCAGCAACTTCACCCCGGCACTGTTTGTACAGTCATAGGCTGGGGTAAAAAGGAGGATACTGACAGTAAGTGATCAATTACGATATCTAATATTTAATAAAAAAAAATTATGTGTACCTTACCCATACAAGCGCACGATCGAAGTGAAACTTTTTTTGCTTACATTAACAAATCAAAATAAGCGAAAACTTCGTCGCTAGCCACCATTCTTCTTTGTTCATTACCGTTGCTAAGGAACACAAGTATTCATCTCATATAAAGTCAATTGTAATATTGAAAATGATGGCTAGCGAAGAAGTCGTGTGCTCCTTAGTAACGGCTAGCGACAAATTTTCTTAATAATGATGTTTCATCTTGAATTCTGTCAAGGTCATTCAAATTCACTAGTCTCTCTATAAAAGTTTCACGTCAATAGAAATTTTAATATTTGATTGTTATTGGATTATAATCGATGATTGTTTTATTGGAAATTTGCGAAAATCCGGCTCATTAGTTACTCAAATAATCATTAATTTTTTGTTTGTTTGTTTTAATCTAGTTGCAAATTAAACTAGATCCGCTTGAATATTCGATATTGCACATTTACTGTTCAATTTCCAGTGTCGGATTATGAACCAGAAGTGAATGAAGTTGAAGTGCCAGTATTGAATCGAGATTTGTGTAATTCGTGGTTGGAAAGTCGTGAAATGAATGTTACTGATGGTATGATATGTGCTGGTTATGAACAAGGTGGTAAAGATGCGTGTCAAGTGAGTGGAAATATTGAATTATATTTAGGATTTGTTTTTGTTGTTGTTGTTGATTTTTTTCGAATTAGGGTGATTCCGGTGGTCCTTTATTATGTCGTGATTCAAAAGATCCGGAAAAATGGTTTGTTGGCGGTATTGTCAGTTGGGGTATTAAATGTGCCCATCCACATTTACCAGGGGTTTATGCATTTGTACCCAAATATATACCATGGATATTACAACAAATGAAACTTCATTCGGATTAGATAATTAGATAAGACAATAATATCAATTAATTTGACAATAATGTTATATGAATGAATGGTACAAATTATACACGGTAAATATGGTTTTCTACTAAGATATTTACATGATATGAAATGCTTCTAATTTATCATTATTATTATCATTATCATTATTATGAATATATGTAAAAATGCATTTGTTTATAATATATTGTGGTAATAGCAGATTTTCCCCTTGCCACAATCCAGCTACGCACAATGTCTAGAATGATCCTAGAATAGTGATAATTCGTGACAATTCACCTAGTGTTCGAGCGGACCGCTACTACATGTGATCTGTTTATACAGCTGTATTATATACAAATTACATACGATATCACCAAATATACTAATAAATAACAATATAATCGATATAATTGAGCTGACAATTTCCGGTAATTAAATCACCAAACAAACAGATAATTCCAGTTAATTTGTAAAATTACAATTTAATTTTTTATCATTATTCAACAATTTAGATGAAACTAATTAAATTCGATAAAGTTTCATTTAATGCGATTAACGTTGATTCGAAGTTAAATTGAAACTTGTCGCCGTCCAATTTCCCATTAATTCAAATAATAATAATTAACAAAAAAAAAAAAAACACCCGATAATTATGTACGTATTGAGTATATTTGATGGGATCGTTGTTATCAAGACAGAAGTCTCCGAATTGCCCTTTTCTCTAGTCAATAGTTAATCACTAATGTACCCATGACAATAAACGTTTCGGAGCCTTCTGTAACGCTTTAAATATATTTTATACCCTTAGAAAGAGATATAATAGTTTTCTATAGATTTATAACGATGTTATCTAGTGTCTACTGTACGCAGGAATGTGAATTTTACAGCTTGCGGCGTTGAATATTCAACTATCAAACAACAAAATTAACAAATTCGACTAAAACGAAACGTTTCCATAACAATCGTATCGCCTTAATAATTTACGTACGCTTCACAACAGTATAGTCTAATTGTAAGTCAATTTTATTTTATAATATTAGAATTATAGAGATCCACTAAAATACTGGGTGGCCGCTCCAAGACAACCGTCTCATAACACAATTGCGACTCAATCGAGTCCGAATTAGAGAGATGGTCAATTAAGTGGCTGTAACAGCGAGATAATTGGGGGGAAATTCTTAGAGCGTACATCCGCTATTTGTGTTGTTTTTATTAGAAATGAACGCCGCTAGCAGTTGAATTCGGCTGCGTTTAACTAAAAAATTGCGACATGTGGGCAATCACTAATCAAATACGTTATAAATGTATCAAAATTATGTTTGTCTTAGAATTAGTTTATAATCGATAAATATTAATATATAAAGACGATATATATAGCGAATCCTGAAATTCAATAGATTTATTCTTCAACAAAAAATAAATAAATAATTATATTTATATAATATAGGAGAATTTTTGTCGTGATATTAGGATTTAAGATAGCTCCTTGGCTTGTAATTAGAAAAAATTAGTTTTATTATAAATGAACGCTAGGGAGCGCTTACTGTAAAAAAATAATAATCAAATTTGACAATAAAGTTGTGTTGAATTTCAGGATTTCAACGTCTATTTATGGTTAATGATAACGTAAATAATATTGGCTCACATGAAATTTATCATAGTTTTATAAGCATATCTAAAATTTTCGGAATTATCGAGAGGGTGGTAAATGAGAATTTTTAAATGATGAAAATAACGTGATATATTTCATATCTCGACAATACTTTAGACAATAAATATACATTTATAGATAATTATGGGTGCTTTCATGTGAGCTTCGATAAAGTATATTTATTTGAATATTTGAATTTGGAAAAGATACACTATTTTGATAGTATCATCTTTTTTTATGATCATTTGTTGAAGAAATTAGACAAATAAATTTGAAAATGAAAACTATAAAACAAATTTCAAAAAAAAAAAAAAAATATATGAATAATCTATATTGTTCAATTATATGTTCCTTGGCTTTTGCTGCTAAATCTAGTTAAATGCAATGGGATAAAAATAATAACAAATAAAATTAATAATAACTGGTCTAGTTTTGTGTGATATCCGGTCAGCATGCTATGTGCTTCCAGTTACCGCTCTTGTATTACGAAAACCTGTGTTTAAGGAAAATGTAGTCAATATATAACGAATTTAAAACAATTATCGTTCGATTCATTCACCTATCCACTAGAATATAGAGTATTAACAAGCAAAATCGCCATCTTCATCCCGAATTAGTCGGATGAATCAACTAATTAATGTGATTTACGTTTTGAATACGGAATTAATTGACAAACGCTTCAAGTAAAATATATTTAATTAACAAAGCTTCCCAATTATAACAGTTAATTTCTATTATCGACAATGCAACATTTGCATTCGATTATCAATATAATAAATCAACTAAAATCGTTCAATTATTCTAAATAGAAATTGATTTTATCGAAAATATTATTGTTATCTTGAGATTAAACTGAAATTGAATATTAATTAAATTTAGTCCTGTTAAATTATTGAAAACGACTTACTATCGCTGACAGCTTCAAATTGTGCTAACCATCCTCGTCCTCCATTCACAGATGAAGATTTATAACTAAGACGTAATTGATTATCCGAATATATAACAGCTGGTTGATCCTAAATTAATTAATTTCATAATAAATTGGGACTATTTCGAAAAAAAATTAGACTTACCTCTTTACAAAATGTGTGAATACTAGAACCGTTCGTTGTTATAGTCACATAATTGGACGTACAAGGACCTTGTATATCGAATACTGTGAAATTTAGAATAACAAATAATTGATTATCGATTGGAAATTTTCTATAATTTACCTGATAATTTAATGGCAACTCTCATCCCTAATGGAACTTTAACAGACCATTCACATACAACATCACTTTGATAAGGCCGTGGATATAAGGGACTACTAAATCGTCCTTTATAATTATAAAAAGTACCACCACAACCTTGACCTTGATCACTTGATGTATATACCATATCATAATTGGATGAAAATGTACTCGATTTTGAACTCCATGAATGCAGCCATAATTGACGAGTTGATGAAAATACTGGATCAGGTAAGGTATAACCGCACGCTCTCAATAAAACTTTACCATTACGACTTCCCTCGTGGATCTCATTTTTTATAACAAAAAAAATTATTTAGTGATTAGTATAGCGGTTAAATTCAGTTCAAGTCGTGAGCCGTAACAGAAATATTATTTATAAAATTTCCATTTCGGCTCGGACTGATTTTAGGTGGAAATGCCCAAATTCACCAAAAAAAAATAGGACTTTGCTCGAAAATTGTTCAAAAACAATCTCACCTCTAATCCAACTTCGTTGCAATTATTTGTCGGAAATAGCATCAAATATTGGAAAAATAACGATATAGTGTAATTAACCGGTACAGTTATCGTCATGTAACAATCCGTAATTTTACTATGCTGAATACGGCCTTGTAATGAAGTGAAATTTTGCGTACAACCTTAAATAAACTGATTAATCAATAATTAACGGCTAATCTAGAGAAATTACCAATAGTTTGATATTCCAATTTGAAGCCTTTGCCGCGATTCGCTGTTAATGTACCACTGGTGAAAGTGACAATAATCGATTGTTTTTGCGTATAATATTGGAAAGGTGGGTCTTTACCGCAAAACTGATGGTAACCGACAATATGAGAATAGGACTGAAATTCAATAATATTAACGTTATTTATCGTAACGATATAATTTCATCAATTTTACATCAAAATTGGTTGTTGTTTTACGATTTCCTGAAATAATCGCCGATGGACCCAAACCATCACTAATAATCTGATTCAACTGTAAGAAAATTTCAAATTATTCCCATCAGATATTTTTAGAAAACAACAATATTACCGGTTCATCAATTATTTGTAGTTTATCTTTTAGACATTTATTACCGTTCGAATTCTCTGGACTGTCTTCAAGTAAATCGAAATCAACAAAATTAAGTAAAATTTTTTTCGATCCACTTATCATCCATGTACATTTTATATTATCAGGATATTGATTTGGATAATTTGGTGATGTTAAAATTTGTTTATGTTCAGTAGCGTTCAAATATGCCGGACCGCATGGTGCTAGAATTTTGTTTGTTTTTGTTTTTTATTTTTGAATTAATAAAATTATAATTTCGTAAATAACTCACAAGGTAATGAAGTTAAAGTTGCACGAAATGCCGGATGATTAACGCCAGATGAGAATAAACGGATTTGTGAATTTTGTCCTGCTATAAATTCCCGGTTATAATTGCCTTGAACACCGCATAATTTCGTTATAGTGTCCGACATTGGCGACAATCCGTCTTTTATCTTGAAATATACCCAACTAAATCAATCAATTTTAAGTGAAAATCGATAATTTACCTCTAAATAGTCTGAACTATTTTTACTGTTACAAGACCCATCCAACCATAGCCAAGAGAATTTAATTTTGATTGAGTTACCGTTTTGGGCGCGAATATCCCAAATACAGTCCATCGATTGTAGATTTGGAGCGACCAAATCACGGGATGTGCCAGTTAATTCGATGTTACCACCGCAATTTTCAGCTGGACCATGTGTGAAATAGACAAAAGCGCGAAAACCGCTTAGTCCAGCCGATCGTTCCGATCGCAATCGTATCGCTAACGTATTATTTTTCGATTTTATCACCGGAAGATTCCGATTCAGATTACCGCATAATGAGGCGATTCGATCCGTTAAACGTGAACTTTCGAATATATCCATATTATCATAGTAACAATGATATCGTAATGGTAAATTGAATTGTTCGAATTGTACAACGACGATTTTCTTTGGTGGTGCTGTTATGTTCCAAAGACAAGTTACTAAACTTCGATAATTATTAAGTCTTGCATGATTTAAAGATGGGGATGTTATCATTTGCGGTTCTGTTATATTTTGATCGCAATCTTAAAAAAAAAAAAAAAATCGGTAAAATTAGTCGAATAAATTTCGTAATAATTACTTTCTAATTGATAGGATAATTTGAAGCCTGGTTTGTTGATGTATTTGTCGGTTTTGAAATTTATATAAATCGCTCGACTCAATCTAGTATCGGGTGGTATTTGATCACCACAATAATTTTGTGTTGGATAAGGTCGTGGTCTCATCGATGAAATAGCAGAAATTGTGACATTATCATATTTGCAAGAAGGACGAGCTAAAATAGAAAATTAATCATTTATATTCTCCCAATTCACGATAAATACCTCCTTCTAGTACAAAATCATAAAATTTAACGTTGATATATTTGAATGCTGGTCCTATAATTGAATATTCACAATTCATATTCGATTTATAACCGTCTGGATAGCCGGGACTATGAATGAAGCGTTCTTTTATATCGGCTCTAAAAGTACCGCCACATTCCCAACGCCACTCCGCCTAAAATTTCACAAAATCAACGATCGATTGATTCACGATAATTGCATAAATCACTTGAAATCCGGTGCCGGTAATGCGTTCATTACTTCTAAATAAAATCTTCAATTTATCACCGGTTGAACTGAATGATGTTAGAACATCACGACCGCATTTGCGCCCTTTTGATTCCCATTGATCATCACTCCAATCCCACAATTCTATATAATCATTTTGGCAATTTTGAGCTTGTTCAATTTGAGAACGCCCTATGAAGTTCAAACTGATGTGGTAACCTTTGGCGCCGTGAATTTCCCATAAACATTCAGCATTATTCGGATATTGTTTCGGATAATTTGGCGTCTGAATAATTCGAGTTTCATCATGGAATATGCCGCCACAGCCTATATTTTGATTTTATCTCAACTAATTATCAATATTTTTTCGAATAACTTACCGCTAATGACCGGTTCGTATTTCAGACTGAATCCAGTCGCGTCACTATTTTTATCATATCTATAATTTATCCATAATTCGTTGGATTGTGATTGGATAGTTGGTAAGTTGGTTTGACAATATTTACCGATTTTCGGTTTTGTCGGTAAATTGCCATTATAAATTTCGATAAAAGTCTTATCGCAATCTTTACCTAAATTCGTTGTTATTGGTGTTAATTCAATTGTCTGATCTTTGGGTAATTTCAATAACCAAGAACATTCAATTGATTTGTCGTATTTGTTTGGATAGTTTGGACTTGATATTGTGCCACTTTCACCATTAATAACACCACCACAAGGATAACTATCATAGGATATGGAATAATTCAATTGTGCAAAATTATTTCGCGCCACCTAAATCGATAATTACAATAATATTCGTACAAAATCAATTATGAAAAATATTACCAAAATTTTCGTTATTGGTAATGGTGACAGTACAACAACTGGATTTTCCGTATTTTCACAAACACGCATCAATATATCTCGAATATTATCTAAAAAAATAATCGCAATTAATCAACATAATTTGATTGAATTCAAAAAGTACCGCCAACAACGAAAATCATATCTTGTGCATATTCGCATCTAGCTGATCTTGTCTTCACATCAGTCGACATTTGTATCGAAATACTTAGTGTTTTACTCGATCTCATATCGTTTGTATGAATATAAGTACAATAATAGGCCTGTGCCGGATCTAGGGGATTGATTAAAACGCCGCTATCTTGTTCAAAATCACCGCGACAAGCTGATAATGATCAATAATTAATTTCAATTGGTTTTAATCGAAATTTTTGATTACCTGTTGGTTCGTTTGAAGAGAATTTACCGTAAAATCCCCGATGATTAGCTCCATGTGCCCAATAATATATACCCATATAATTTTCACTAGATTTAATAATTCTTTGTGGACTAGTACCCATAATGGCTGTGATGGGTGCTTTGAAATTTTCACCACTGAAAAATGATATACCGCCTTTTTGTACATTGTCATCACCTATATCTAAATCTAGTATTTCGAATGTAATTCTACGTCCTCTTGGTACTTTAATTATCCATCGGCATCTTCTATAAGCTTGTTCAAATACAGGCGAACGTATCGTTCCGAAATCGGTCTCCAAAATTCCACCACACTCTATAAATAAATTTTCTTATTCCTTGAACAATTCAATTGAGAACTATACCTTCGTAAGATGCGTTATATGATAGAGAAAAACCGCTTCTACTCAACAAACTCTCATCACGACTAACATAATGGACGAAAACTTCATTGGATGAAGTTTGGCTATTTTCAGGTATTTGATTGCCGCAATACGGACCGTAAATAGTCTTTCTGTCATCAGTCTCATTTTTCTCGTAAATTTCCACATATTCTTTCAAACTACAATTACTAATAGCATAAAGATCGAATTTATTGAAAGTCAGTTTTAATGTATGGTCCATTGGGCCCAAAATTCGCCATGTACAATCGATCGATTCTCGTCTACTATGTAAATTTTCATGTGAAAATTGAACAGTGCCGCTTTTGTTGCGTAAAGTTCCGCCGCATTTAGCTAAAATTATCGATTTTTAATTGGTAATCGATTGTTATTGCTATTTACCGATCGATATTGTCGCTTTGAATCCGTTACTAGGCTCGTCGACATCTGTGAAATATTTGATTAACAGTATATTATCGGTGGAGATTTGCGAACTTGCAGAGTTTCCGCAATTTCGCGATAATAACGGTGAATATTCAGAGCCGCCATCGTGAATCTCTATATACTCTTTTGTACATCTAGAAATATAACAATAAAAATTGATTAAATTGAACAAAAAACGTGGAATTAGTGAATTTAAATCGAATTGTAAAAATGGTGGATGCGCCGGGCGATTTATCGATTAATCATTATTAAAACCTACTGTGATGTTTTCAATAAATCGAACCGATCGTGGAAATCTATTCGTAGTGTTTCACCAGGTGGTCCTACAATAGTCCAGGTACATTCGACATGAGGATTGGGTACATTCGGATAATTCGGCGATGAAATATCTGTCGTATTTGCACTGTTGATTAATAAAATTTGCCCGCCGCAATTGTGCGAAATTTCACGATAACTCAATTTGAAGCCCTTAAATAAATAAAAATCGTCCATTTTGCAATATTATACAAACTAAAAATAATTGTTACTCGAGTCGATAAATATCCGGAATATTTAACATATAGACGATTTCCGGTTGTTTGTAAAACAGCCGGAATTTGCGTACCGCAATATTTTCCATCACCGAGAAACGGTGAATCGGAATATTGTCCATTTCTCAACTGAAATCATAAAATATAGTCTCAAATATTGTTAATTAGAAAATTGAAAATACCGTTATATAATTGAGACAAGCATCGGAATTTGAAAGTTTCTCGAGATTCATCTCAATAAATTTCACTTCAATTCTACGACCGGAACGCACAGTCACATTCCATTGGCACTGAAATATCGATAAATTTGTGAAAATAATTCGAAATTAACGATAAACTAACATTTGTTTTCATGTATCGAACGGCGTAATCGGCGACTGATGAGTTCGATATGTAAATAAATCCGGCAGGTTCGAACATTTCTCCACCACATTCTGTAATAATTTCGATAAATTCGGATGATTTTTTTTTTATTGATAGAAGAATACCTTCTTTAATGCGCGCTGTAAATCCGGTACCGTTCATATAGTAATCTGTTTTGAATTTGACTTTCATTAAATTTGTTGCATCAATACGTTGAGAATTGCTGTCATTGCAAAATTGTCCCAACGATTCCCAATCAGGTGAATTGAATTTTTTTTGAAATACCTCAACATAGTCCTTATAACAACGTGGCGCTACTATTCTTTCAAGATTCATAAAAGTGATAGATATTGAAATTCGATTCATTGAAATTGTTGAAAATATCCATTGACAATCTAAATTATTATCGTAGCCGTTCGGATAGCCCGGTGATTCTATAATGGTGATATTTTTACGTAAATGTAAATCGATTGTCTCCTCTTCGCCGCATTTTTCAACTATTATTCGAAAAAATTTATGATTAAAAAAAACATCTATGAATAATATGAAAATTTCACTTTTAATTCCTGGTAGTAGTTTTGGATTATCTAGTATGCCTCGCCATTCTAACATAAATCGACCATCTGATCGATAACCAATTTTAGCTTTCAGGAACATCACATTTGTTGTTGATTCGATTGGATTCGGTAATTCAAAACCACATAAAGCTTCCAACAATCTTCCTGTATCATCATTACCATCGTACACCTTTAAAATAACGAAAATAATAACAATCGAATCTTTTAAAATAATAAAACCTCTAAATATGTCGATCCACAAGAACTATCATAATCTCCCATTGAGAAATCTTTGAATGTTAGTAAAATCTTTTTATAGTAAGACACCGTTATTTTCCATGTTTGTACATCGGGTAATCGAGCAGCTTTCGGATAATTGGGCGACGTAATTACACCAAAATCACCGCTAATTTCGCTTGAAGAATCTTAAAACAAGAAAATTAGCGATTATTTTGCTTGAATATATCGAAATTCACCTAGTTTGTATTCGGCAAAGAAGCCTTTCGCTGTACTCGATTCTTCTGGCGAGGTAGTCTTCAAATAAATCCACAATTTTCCCACATGTGTTACATTTTCCGGTATTTTATCATCACAAAATACGCCTAATAATTTTCCAGAACTATTCGTACGTCTTATTTCGAGATAATCGGTATTACAATTTTCCGATGCTAACAAATTGAAAGATAGAAAACTCAAAGATACTCGATTGCCTGAAATTTTTTTATAATTATAATGAAATATTGATTATTCGATTTTGAACCTTCGGAAATGGATAAAGTCCATTCACATTCGACATTAGTTGGATATGTTGATGGATATCCGGGTGATGCGAAATTACCTTCAAGGCCCGTTAAAGTACCACCGCATTCTTCAAATAAACCAATAATAAATAATTGAATTCTATTGATTGATAATAATTACCGTTATCGTAAATGGAAAATGTTGCAGTTAAATGTATATGAAAATTAGCAACAATACGTAATGCTGAACCACCACTAGTTATTGTTGGCGGTATTTTATTGGAACAATATTTTCCCAATACTGGTGAATCTTCTGTTTCACCACCATAAACCATCAAATCACCAATATCCGAATCACAATAAATATAATTTATATATAAATATGTTATAGTTAATGATACATGATCTTGTGGATTTTTCGCAACAATAATCCATGTACAATTTGTGGAAATCTCATAATCACCATCTTCTGGTGTCATTGATATAACACCACTAGTTGAAGTTTCAATTCGCGCCCCACAAGCCTACAAATCAATCAATTAATCAATCAATTAAATATAACAAAATCAAAATCGAATTACTCTACGATATAACGCCTTGAAACCTTTCGATACTTCATGATTATTCGATATCATTTCAATATATAAATGATTATATGACGATATTATTGTATAATTTGGCATATGATTTTCGGTAATTTCAATTAATAGTGGATAAGCCGATGTTGGACCATCGTAAACTTTAATAAATGTACCAATTGTAGAATTATCGGGATCAATTTCTGGTAAATCAACATCTTTAAATATTAATTCAATCAAATGATGTTCATCAACATCAATTAACCAGCCACAACTATCATTATCATCGAAATTATTTGGATAATTTGGCGACATAATATAGCCTCGTGCAGCCGTAAAAGTACCACCACATTCTGAAATTCATTATTTATATGACGTAATAATATCTAGATTTGTTTTATAAGCGTCGACTAGATGGCGTTGAAACTCACTTGACGGTATGGTGGTATAATTAGCGTAAAATCCGCGTCCATTGTACGAACTATCGGCTCTAAATTGGATGAACATTGAACTTCCGGTACTAACAACTTTTGTCGGTTTTAATTGATGACATATTTTAGTTATTTCCGGGTATGTATCGTCGATACCATTATATATAAGGATATAATCGTACGTACAATGAGTTTCTTTTTCAATATCAAGTTCAGAAAATACCAATTCAATACTATTACCAGGATCGGTTTGTATTAACCAATTACAAATTATCGAATGTGGATATCCTCTCGGATAATTTGGCGATATTATTTCACCATTTTGTTTTGTTAATAAACCACCACAGCCGTCTAGTTGCCATTCTAAACGAAAACCATTACCAAATAACAAATTATCAGTGACAAATTGTACTCTAACATGATCTGAATTCAATGCTATCAATGGTGGTAATTCATCACCACAATATTTATCATAATTAACAAATTTTATATCATCATCATAATCATCATCAGATGATTGTTTATACGATATCTGAAATAAACGATTACATCGAAAAATCAACGATACTCCCCACGATTAGCTCGATCTTCTGCTATTTTATTACTTAGAATAAAAAAAAAAACATTCTAAATTCTAAATGATTAATTTTCGGTGCAATTAATCCTCGTTCTGGTATCTAATCGGTAGATAGATAGAGATCGAGATAATCATGTGATGAGTTATTTACTTGTAAATAATCATAAACACAGACGCCTTTGGTGCTATTCGAGACTGCTAAAGTGCGTTCTAAATCTAAATGTGAAAATGTTATGTTAATTTTATTCTTATCAGAAACTTTTATGTCCCAAACACAATTCAAATTAAATGGATATGAGTTGGGAAAGTTTGGACTTTCGATAACTCCACGGAAACCAGTCACAGTGTTGTTACATTCTTCAAAAACAAAAATTAATAAATAAATAAATCAATATTTATAGTTAAAATTACTCGTATTATATTGTAGTTGAAATCCTCTGCCTTCGGCGCTTATATCCGACACAAATCTTAGTGTTAAATGATTTTTATTCGATTGTATCGGTTTTACTGATTGTCGTTCACAATAACGTCCTAAATGTTTCGAATTCAAATTAGGACCATCGTAAAACTAAAAAACAATTATATTATAAATTAATTATTGATAATTGAATTAAATTACTTCGATAAAATCAATTGTACAGGCCATATTTGGTTCTAAATCAATATCAGAGAATAGAACTTCAATAACTGAACCAGCACTAACTGATATTCGCCAAACACATTCCAAATTACTTGGATAAGATTCTGGATAATGTGGTGAAGTGATCGAACCAGTTGGTGCATTCAAATCACCACCACAGCCAGTTGATGTTGAGTCCCAATAAATTTTGAAGCCTCGTGATGTTTTCGATAAATCAGCTTTGAATTTTATGTGAAATCTATTAGCATGTGATGGTATTAATTTTGGTATTGTTTGTCCACAATAGGTACCATATAATGGTGATGAACTCGTAGCACCATTTCTATAATTGATTTCAAATATTCGATAATAATAAGCCGGATTATATTGAGATCAAAACGTCAATTCTAATCTGATTTGTTATTTGGGATTAATCGAATTTTCGAGTTAGATTTGGCGTTTTTATTGAAAATTTCAAATAACTCCAATAGACGGTCTTACCGTATTGTTAGCGAATCGTAACGACAATTCGAATCGTATTCGAGATCGAAGTCCTTGACATTGAGCATGATTTGGTGGCCAGGTTCGGCGTTGATGACCCACGTACAATCGATATTGGGCGGATATTTCTCTGGATAATTCGGCGATTTTATCATACCGGCACTAGTATAATAATTACCCCCGCAAACTAATAATCATAATAAATCGATTATAAATTGTTTTGGTATTTTATAGGAAATCGTACCGTTATTTTCCTGTATGAAATTGTATGAGGCTAGAAATCCGTCATTATTTATCGTTTTATCTGTGACAAATATGATAGTGACCGTATTTGAAGAACTCAATAATATCGGTGGTGTTGTATATCCGCAAAATTTCCCCATTGTTCCACCCATTCCAGTTTCAGTATTATTATCGAATACTTCAATATAATCAAATGAACAAAGTGCACTATCTTCTAATCGGAA
The DNA here is from genome assembly GCA_037414795.1 of Stenodera caucasica. Classification (NCBI taxonomy): domain Eukaryota; kingdom Metazoa; phylum Arthropoda; class Insecta; order Coleoptera; family Meloidae; genus Stenodera; species Stenodera caucasica. The sequence continues at coordinate 24,418 of JAZBGZ010000181.1, read as the reverse complement.
ATTCAACCATGTTATTTGTATAACGTATCCTGGAGGTGCTGAAATGATCCATTTGCAATTTTGCTCTTCTGAATATTCATTCGGATGATTTGGTGTACTAATTGTACCGACATTATCCTTCAAAATACCACCACAACCTAATTCGAATATTTATCAAATTATTGAAATATCACAATATTGGGCTATTACCGATACGATTTGTGGTATAATTGGCTTGAAAACCACCACTTTCTATAGATAAATCGCTAACAAATCTAATCCATAAATAATTATATGTTGAAATAATTGGCGGTGGTGCTTTTGCACAATAAACACCAATTAATGTTGAGTTCTCATTATCGCCATCTCTAATTTCGATATAATCGTAAATACAGTGAGCATACGAATTTCGCTCCAAATTCAATTCGGTAAATGTCAATGTTATACTTGTTCCAATCGGTTGCATTATTTCATAAATACAATTACTTAGTCCCGAATAAGAATTTGGATAGCCGGCCGATTGGATAACGCCACTAGGACTAGTAAATTTACCACCGCAAACTACAAAAATCATCAAAATAAATAATAAATCTAATTGAATCGTCGATTGATACCGGTGTCGTATTGTAAAACGAATCCTTCATCTGAAGTAGCCCAATCCGTTTGGAATACGACAAGAACTTCATTACTCGCTGTTGTATAAGGTGCTGGTAAATTTCGTCCACAATAACGACCAATTAAAGGTGAATCAGTTTTAGGACCATTATATATCTAATTAGAATAAAAACAATTGTTTATATACAAATAAACAATAATCAATATCTCACCGAAACATGATCGAAACGACATTGTTCCGAATTTTCCAATGCAAACGATATAAAATTCAATTTAATTCTTGAATTACGAGGTAAACTGATTTTATATTCACAAAACAAATCTGAGGGATATTGGCCATCGAATAATGGCGATCGAATTTCACCCTGTTCGCTTGTATAAACACCACCACAACCCGGAATGCCTAAATTAAAATAAATTATTAGATACATATACAGTCGAATCTGTGTATTTATTTCTAGCCAAACTACATTAGTTCGACTGTAGATACAAGAAAACTTACCTTCAGCTACAGAGTAAGTTATTTGAAAACCTGGATAATTTCTGGTTTCATCTGAATGGAAATGGATTAAGACATCGGGACTGGTCGAATATAGGGGTTGTGGATGGGACGTATTGCAATATTTCTCGAATACCGGATCGGTTACGAATAGTCCAGATATAAACTGTAAAATTAGTAGATTCGTCAATTGGATTTATTGAGAATAATTTAGGGATTACCTCCAAATAATCGTGATCACAATCTGGATTATCGCCGATCATAAGTGTAAAGAAGTGGAATAATAATCGTTTGCCTGTTGGAGCGCTCAAAGCCCAATAGCAATCCCTATTATTGGGGTAGTTTCCAGGTGATCCAGGTGATTTGATTGAACCATGAGATGTTACAGTTATTGTTTCTCCACAGACTATCCGATAATTTTAAGATTAAATATTGAATTATTAGAATTAATTGTCGAACTTTACCTGGATCAACTGATTCCCAATTGAATTCGAATCCAGTTTTGGCTAATGAATTATCAGTTCTAAACCACAAATATATAATATTGTGTGTTGAAGTGATAATACCACCATTCGGTAATTGATTACCGCAAAATCTACCTATAGAATGTGCCAAAGTATTTCTACCATCGTGTATTTGTAACCAATCATATTGGCAATTTCTCGATGATTCTAGATCAAATTTTGTAAATGTTATATTTAATACTTTTGTTACATTTGTTTCAATTGTCCAAGCACAACTAATACGATGATCGTATGTCAGAATTGTGCCTGAAGGATAAGCTAAACTGCCATTTTCAGCCTTCAATTGGCCACCGCACGCTTGTTTTTCTTCTTCACAACGTAATCCGGTGAAAGAATTTGGACAAATACAACGATAAGAAACGTCAAATATCGATCTACATGTGCCGCCATTTAAACATGGATTTGAACCGCAAACGTCTCTAATTACATCGCAATTACGACCTGAAATTTAATTATTTAATTTTCAAGAGATTTAGTGATGAAAATAATAACCAGTCCATCGTCGATGACAATCACAAACGTAAGTCCAGCTAGTGTTGGAAACAGAACAAGTACCATGAACACAAGGATTTGGTCTACAAGGATGGGGATTGTAGTTCGATAATGGGGAACAACCATTCGGACCCATACCGGTACCAGTATAACCAGGTGGACAAATACATTGTATGTACGACAATACACCTAAAATCACTATAATTGATAAAAATCAATATGAATTAATTTCGATAAAAACCTGGATGATCGTCTCGACATGTTGCAAGAGGGTGACAACCCCCGTTGTTAGTCCCACAAACACCACCTTGATAGGAACAAACTATACCATTTCCTGTATAGCCCGGAGGACAATTGCCGCAAATTCTGGAGCCCTAAAAATTTCGTTCCAACAAACACCCAAAAATTATTCAAATAATAAAACTCACAATAGTGTTAATACATCTAACTAAGGGGTTGAGACTGCAACCACCATTATATAGCAAACATTCATCTACATCGGTACAATGATAACCGTTTCCGCTGTATCCTAGAAATTGTGAAATTTTTTTATTAGGGAAAATTCGAACAAACATTTGGCATTCTTATACCAGCTGGACAATTGCCACAACGAAAAGATCCAGCCAAATTTATGCACTCTACTGGAGGGTTGATTGAACAAGGTGGCCGTCCCGTTTGGCACTCATCAACATCAACATTACATGCAGGATTCGTACCGTCAGTAGTCCAGCCCTGTAATCCGACAAAAATTAGACGAATTTCGCCGAAGAAATTCAAGCGATTTTTACTTGATCACAAATACATTTATATCCAACTTCGGTATTTTGGGTTATACAAGTGCCATGTCCGCATAATTCGGAACTAGAGCCCGAATTACAATCGTTAGTTCGTTTCGTACAATGTACACCATACCATCCTCGTGTACATAAGCACCTATCAAAAAATAATCGAAATTAAATATAAAGATTGGGATGTTGACGAATTGATTACTCGTATCCGCCTGGTTTATTGATGCATCTGGCATTATTTTGACATCCTAGATCTGTTCCAACGAATCTTGCACATTCATTCACGTCCGTATCGCAAATTTCACCATCCCATTCCGGTGGACAATTGCACATAAACGAATTGAATAAATCAACGCAAGTACCACCATGTTTACATGGATCACTTTGACATTCATCTTTAACTAATAACGTTTCAAGGGTACCAACTCTTTTTTGTAATCTTGTCACGCGTCGATTCAATCTTCTCAAACTGCGGCTAAACTGCGGATAATTTTATTAAATTAAAAATCAATCGAATTTCAGATAATCAACGTACTAATGGCGAAATAGTTGTGGAATTTCTTGTACCGTCCTGTAATAATACCAGTTTTTGGAGTAATCCATCGTCCCCATCCAAAATTTGCTCGAATCTGTGGATTTTTTCGAAGGAACTCTCGAAATTCGTTTGATATTTCGCCATAGCTTGTACAGCATTATCGGTCTGAAATTGCATAATTTTCCAATGAATATTCCATAAACAGCTCCACATCTCTATCTCGATTCCAAATAACGAGATAAAGATGGAGATTAGCTACAGTAAAATTGGTTTAATTACAATATAGGCTGCTCTAGTTAAATCAACTCCATTAATATGAACTCGGCCAGCACCCTCTGTTAGAAAACTGATATTTTTATGTTCGGCCGCCTTAAAAACCAAATGACCATCCCTTGCTAGTATCCGAGGCCTATAATCAACACAATTATAGCAAAATTTGTGGGCAAATAATCGTTTTGAATTTGAAAAAAATTACTCACTGAGGTCCATAATCATCGAGTGTACTAGCAAAATCAATAACACCTAATAGACTTGAATATAAAAAAATTAAAAAAATCATCTTAAATCAATAATTAATAAATCATTTTATTATGCACGTCTTTGTATTAACAATAATAGAACACAACTAATTATCGAAATTGAATTGATCTATTTTGGAGAGTTGATTACGGGGGGCGTTTATTAATATCAAATTTCCGAATGTGTATCGGATTATTTCTGGAAAAAGGCGAAATTTCCCAGCCCACTTTCAACTACTGGAAAACATCAAAAATAATAAAAAAATTTTGAACCATCCCGAGCCCAGTTGCTGGATAGTTTCCTTATTTCTTCAACGTAAATGATCTTTCAACTCAAAGTCATGCATACGTTTGATAAGTAGCTTATGCTGAAAGCTTGATTTGTTTGGAGAGAAAAGCAGGACCGTAACTGCAAAAAGAAAATACCTCTAGAGACCCCCCGATGTTTTATTTGCATCAGGGCCGTAACTGCAAAGAGAAAATACCGAACTCCTCTAGAGACCCCCACAACCGATGTTTTATTTGCATCAATAAATCTCATCTCAATAAAGTTTGAGCCCTTCAAGATTTCCCGTCGATCTAATTAATTTGATTGAAAAATCAAATGAAGCCCCACAATATTATGGTTTATTTTACGTTATAATTTGATTCTGTATTTCCTTATTGTACAGTTGTCAAAAAAAATCTGTTGTATTTGCTATACGTAAATTTTACCCTTTATGTTTTTTTTTACAATTGTTGCCATAGTAACGGTCTCTTTTATGTAGATTCAGTCTAAGCACTCTTCCTTTTAAAAAAAATATGATAGCACAGTTGTATTCTTCGAGCAAATCCTCATTTCTCACTAGCAAAACATCAAAAAGTTCTCGATAATTCGAAAATGGCGTCAAATTAGAGATCTAGCAATATAAAGATAATTGATTAATTGAAACGAAGATGAGGAATTTATGTTGGGGTTGTGTCAATATTTGATGGGCTATATTCGAATCGTTTTGCTGTACAAAAATTGGGCTTTTGAGGAGTTAACCTAATTAGGAAAATTGGTCTACGTTATCTTAACGCGGTAGGTTTATTTTGTGCCGAATTCGTCGTATTTAGATTAGAGCCATATTTGATTTGAATTGACACAACTGATAAGAATAACGTTTATAGATAAGAGAAATATGCACTTAATAATATAATAAATAATTATAAGTAATTTCAATGTCTTGTTTGAAAAAAATTGTGGTAGTCGGTGATGGTGGTTGTGGTAAAACTAGTTTGTGTGTTGTATTTAGTAAAAATGAATTTCCCGAAGATCATATACCAACAATATACGATACATATACGAAATTAATTCAATTAGACGATAAAATTGTTGAATTGGCATTATGGGATACGGCCGGTGAAGAAGAATATGATCGTCTACGACCATTATCATATCAACGTACCGATGTAATTATTTTATGTTTTTCAATTGATAATCCAGTTTCATTAGATAATGTTGTTGAACGTTGGGCACCAGAATTGAACTATTTCTGTCCAAATGTACCAATTATATTAGTTGGTAATAAATTAGATTTACGTAATAATACTGAAATTGTTAAATGTTTAAATCAACATAAATTACATCCAGTACGTTATAAAGATGGTTTGAAAATTTCTAAAAAAATTAAAGCAAAAACATATATTGAATGTTCAGCTAAATATCTAATTAATATTAAAGATGTATTCACAACAGCTGCACGTTATGCTATTCAATCACAAAATAAACCGAAAACAACCTGGCTTTGTAAATGCAGATAATTCTAAATATAATAAAACTCTATATAGATATTAACTTTATTATTATTATTAATAATAATATTATTATTATTGCAATTAACTAACTACTAATAATTAATGAGAGATCTATAGATTCGCTACGATAATTTGTTAATACAATACTGACAAAAATTTTGCTATAAAATCTCTTAAAATACATATAATCACAGTTCTTTTGTCATATTGATAAGAATTTTTTTAATTTAAACATTTTTGTACTAGGAAATTGTAACATTCGATTAATAAATTTTTTATAATTTCAAACAAATGAAAATAATATTTATGATAATAGTTAATTTCAAAAAAATATATAATTTTATAATTTTGTACGTATTAATTATGGCGATAAATTAAAGTAAGTACTTTAGTATTATTTGAGAACAAAATTAAATTTACTGTGATTTTGGTTTGTAATGTAATGGAAAAACTTGTGTAACTTCTCCAATACCTTTAGCTGTACCTTCTCTAAATAATAGCCTTTGTCCAACAGTTACATATTCTGGATGTACTTTAAATTGAAATAAAACCGATGCTCTTTCATTTGTTTGTATACATTTAGAAGCAAATATGCCAATAATAACAGCAGTTTGTCGTATATTACCGATATGTACAGTTGTTTGATAACCAGAATAAATAGCTGTTGCGTGAAATAATACAGAAACGCTAGCTTGAAAAAATAGACAACCTTTAGCATTACAATTATCCTTCAATAATACCATTCCATTTCGTAAATTTGGCATATATGTATCTAAACATAATGCAGCACTTTGACCAGCACGTACCATTCGACATGGTACACGATTACGATGTATCGATTTTATTATAACATGACGAAATGAACCATCTTTTTGTGGTCCAATTTGCATTTTCATACCTTCTGTTATAACACCTTTTGTTAATAAACCACCAATAATTTGACCAACATCACCAGCACGAAAATTCTCATCAATTTGAAATACAGGCGATTCCTAGAAAATTTAAACTAAATTATATTTTTATTATAATTAATTATAATTAAAACCTGTTCTAATCGTTCTTTTTCTTTTGTACTAATTCCAGGTGGTAATACATGTAGAAATTTCAATAATAATTCTAGACCTTCACCACTAACACTTGATACACAAAATATAGGTACAACATTTTCTGTTAATTGATTAGCACCAGCTGTTATAACATCATCTAAATTTTTAATAACTAATGGTACACGACGACTACCAACTTGTTTTAGAAATGATTCTAATGATTGTAATGTATTTGTTGGTGGTACTAAATCAATTTTTGTTATAACTATGAAAAATGGTACATTCAAAGCTACAGCTATTGTCAAATGTTCGTGGGCCATTCCAACAACACCGGAAGTACTCGATATCTACAATAAAAATAAATCCAATAGACTTGTAATTTCGAATATTTCAAAAATAATACCACTAGCATTGCATGATGTGGTGAATAGCCGGATAATCCTTGAATTGTCGTCCTTATATATTTTTTATGTCCAGCAAGATCTAGAAATGTTACCAATTTTGTTGAAGTATCGCAAATTTCTTCAGCTGTAATCAATTCACTGTAACTATAATTAATCGGTTGTCCCTGAAAATGTTCAATAATTAAATACAATTATTGTGAATAATTTTTAAAGACCTGTGAATTGAATCCAAGTATTTCGTGTGAAATTGATGATGTTCTACCAGTTTGTATTTCATGTAAATGTCGAAACATATTTAATCGTGCTCTACCTCTACCATTATCTAAACTACCTTGTGTCAATACACCTAATAATGTTGATTTACCAGCGTCAGCATTTCCTAATACAGCAACACGTACTTCAATATTATTTTGATCATCGGGCACTTTACGTACTAATACTTCAGCAATATTACGTCCATTATCTAATGTACGTTCTCTTAATATTGTCGTTGTTGCACCCAATTTTAATGCCATTTGTTCTAATGTGTGTAAACTAGCTGTCATATCACGTTGTGATAAACCAGCTAATATACCACTGTCTTCAACTCCAATTTCGTATATTGCCTCGCCATTACCTTCACGTAGACGCCATTTCAACTAGAAATTCATAAAATTATAATATAGAAAATTAAAATCAATACAGATAACAAGTGAAAAAATTATTTTAACATATAACTGATAATAGTGAATTTTGCCAAATGAATGATGCAATTTTATTTATAATTTTCTTACAATATTTTTTTTCCAAAATTACCTGGGTAACTAGATGTTCGAAACGTTGTTTTGTTGGATTAACAATTTTCAATTTATATTCAATATTACCAACTTGGGGTTCTGGAGGAAGGGCTTTTCTATTGTTCATATTATCAATAGTGAAATCATCATTGGTGCAATCATTGCAATTATTCGGATCGAATAAACTTAAAAATGAGTCCATATTCAATTAATTCGAACTGAAAATGAATTTAATTTCAATTAATTGATTCAACATAGAAAACTGTAACAATTGACATATTGTTGATGATTATGAAATTTGGTGAAAGTGAATAAAAATTTCGTCATTAATTTTTAATTAGATTAAATATCGATTTTTTCCCAAATAAACTATAAATAATTAATTATAAATTTTGGCAATTTTCCGGATTATTACAGTACAATATCAGCTGATTATAAATAAATTCGACAATATCAAACAACATTAATTATAATTGCAACAATGAAAAATTACGAACTATACCTTCAATTACTGCAATAATTCAATTAGACGTATTAATTCAAAACTATTATTAGATTTTTTCAAACATAAACATTTTTTGAACTAATCATTCTTGGATTCTTGACAACTGATAAATAGTTGATAGAACAGCAAAACACAAAACAAATGCTAATGAGAAAATATTTACTACGAATAATAGCAATAAATTTACGGTTTCACTTTCTATTGAATACGAAACATGACCTATTTTTAATTGGCCAATCAAAATAGAGCTTTTTAAATTACACAATTAAGCTATCGTGCGTATATTTGATAAAATATAATCGAAGTGCGCATGATCGGAAATTTAGTTGGACCAGCTTAATTTAAAATTGTGATTTTTTTTTTTGTTGCTAAAAAAACAATAACAAAAATATTATTCGTTCAAATTTCCAAAATGCTCTGTCTAGTAATTTTTGTTTTTTTTTCAAGATTACTTTGTTTGTTTAAAAAACAAAAAAATCAGCCTTTATATTGTCGAGAAAAAGAATAATTAAATGATAACAGTAAATCTAATAATCATTATACTTTCCATAGATTTTTTAAATAAGAAACAATTAGATAATATTAAATTCTCCAAGATTAACGTTATTTCGTTACTAACCTGAACATTGAGGTTATGTTGCATAATAATCGAATTGGAATGAATTTCTTATTCTAATTGCATAATAATAATGAGCCGTATAAATTCAATTAATACGGCATTATAAAATCAAATATTTTTGAAGACTTCCTGTATAATTACGTTTGAAAATCACTGATATAAATCATGGCCTATCTCACGATTTAGTTATTCGAATTCTAATGACAGTTTTCCCTCTTATGAATAGTTGTCTATCGCGAATCTCAAATGGCATAATCTCGATAAAATCATGATGAATTTGATGAGCCCCCAATTCAACAACGTTTAAAAACTCACCTTATCTGACTTGTAGAATTTGTAAAACTTCAAACATTTGAACTTATTGACGCTTCGAGAAAAATATGTCAAAACCGGTAAAGTTAGACAGTCGAATATCCTTGTCTAAATCGAACTGGAGCCCTCCTCTAATCGACCGCAGTGTTCGAACTACTTCGAAATGTAACTACTCTCACTTCCAAACTATTTTGGATAAAATTAAAATGAATAAATTTTATAATGATCGGCTTTTTTAGCGCTAATTCGATTGAATTAAATCAAATCCTGAATTTTTCTATACTAACCTGATTCAATCCAATATTTTGAGAATGAATTCGATTGAAATCGATTTTTTTTGCAAAAAGTGCGTTTTTATGGTGGGCAACTCTATATTCAATTTAGGTTTTCGCTGTATTGTTGATTGCCTAGCTATGATAGGTGATTATAAGATTAATGAAATTAATTATCAAAAGCCGTTAAAGATTTATTATTTGGCGCATTCTTATCACTCGATTCCAATTGCTTTAGGACCATATATGTGTAAAATACATAATGCCACTTGAATGACCGATGATAGTGATCCAATTCTTTTCATATCATGATAGAATTGAATGCAGATTTCGGAAATAATTTCGAGTCGGAGTAATTTGGAGATATTAGATCAGCTTTTTCTATTTCATTTATGTCTAATGATAATGTCAATTGATACTTTACTTTACTTTATGCAAAAATCCTACTTATTTTAAATTTAATTTTCGTATTGTAGAAAATACAGCTTTTTTCATTCAAAAAAGGAGTCGTCCAGTGTGTCACTATTCGAATC
>JAZBGZ010000180.1:57755-72035 GCA_037414795.1 Stenodera caucasica | reverse complement strand
ATTATAAAAAAAAAACTTCTTCTTCAAGTGAAATTGTTGTAATTTGAAAATTTAGTAACAAAAGTGATTGCAAAATTTCGAAATATAAATTAAAAGCTTCTTTGTAATATTGTCCACAGTTTTAATAATAAATGCATAAATATACCTTTCTCCCATGTAACCTGCCTGTGTGTTGAAATTGATTAATTTTCAATACATTTTCCTTTTTTTGTGATGAATTAGTAACATTTTTTTTCACTAATGATTTATTAGAAAATGTTCTCAATTATCACATATCCGTTTAAAAGATGGTAGAAAGGATACAACTGCAATCTCTATGTACTGAATGTTTTATTATTATTATCATTCTTATTATTATTCTTATATTATCATAATTATTTTGTTTTACCTGTTGCAATAATTTATTTAATTTTGTTTATATTGTTTAAATGACTGCTGTCGATAAAAACAATTGGCTAAATTAATTAATATTATTTGATTGAAAATATGAATAGAAATAATATATTTTTGTATATGTTTAATAGGCTGGCCGTGGGCGTGGGGTGGTGGCACGTGGCCGGGCCGGTGGGCCCCCAGCCCGTGGGGTGGCGGCCAACCGAGCGGGCCGGGGAGGAGCACAAGGGGGCCGTGGGGCGGCACGCCAGGCCGCTCGTGGAGTGGGCCGCGCCAAGGGAAGTTTACCAGGTAATAATTTCTAAAAAATTTTTATTAAATAAATCCTAATTTTCCTTTCCCATTAAAAAAAAAAAAAAAAAAAATAGCATAACTATTACAATTTCAGTTGTGTTGAGTGTTGCTTAATTTTATACTTGTTGAAAGAAAACGAATGGAGTTTATGTTGTATGTTTATAATTTTCCAATTTTGATGTTAATTATAGTCCTCTGTTATCCAAGTATGTTTTCAATATTATAATTTTTTTTATTATAATGAATAGTTAATATTTAAAATATAATGTATTTTAGCAGGTAAACGGAAATTTGACGGGGGTCACCAGAACCAAGGCGAGACAAAGCGCAGATACCAGAGCAACTGGGGTAGCCAGCCCCTACCGCAACAGCCCCTGGGGGCGGATGTCAATGGTGAGCAGCAGGCATGGTACCAGGATTCTTATGGTTCTTGGAGCTAAGTGATTGGACAGTGCAGCCCACGGTGGGACTGAGTGCGAGTGGTGGCCCTACGTTTGGGCAATGGGAGGCGCACCGTTTCTAGGTGCCTGCTGTTGTGCGCCTTCGCCCTAATCAAAAAAAAAATATATTTATATAAAGCAAAAAAAAAATAGAGGAACCCAACAGCTGATGGTGTCCCCATATTTTTTTTTTTTTTAATTATCTGCATTCGTTTTTATCTTCAAGATATAATTTGTTGATTTGATTATTTAATATTGCCATGTTGGATTTTTCTAAATTTTTTAATTATATCGTTTTAAATTCAGTTTAAATTTAAACTGTACAAGTTATTTTTTTTTTGAAAGAAAAAAATTATGAAAAATTACATTTTAATGTTATTTGGTTGTGATGTCCCGTTGCTCTGGAGATTACATCGCAGGGACTTCGCCCGTCGTTATAGTCTTGGTGCAGGTTGGTGCCTTACCGCCAGGCCGGGGCTTCTAACCTGTGCCTTATTTAATTTTTTTTTTTAATAATTTTTGTGTTTTTTTTTTGTCTTAAAGAAATTGCTTTATAATAATTACTTAATTCTCTGTTGCAACCCGACATCCCAGGTGTCACATCACTGCATTTTTTTTTGTTATTAATTCGTACTTTGAAGAAAATTAAAAATTGTTTCATCTCTGTTGGCTGTTAACAAGGAACAACAATGTTATTACTATTATTATTATTATAATTATTAGGGAAGAAGCATGGGTTTGGCACTGTTTTTAGCACGATTGGCTTGCGAGAAACGTCAAACGTAAGCAAGTTAATTGAGCTGGGCATGGAGGGACTGCACTCGGTTCATGCAGTGTGTCCTGATAAATAAAATGATAAAAAAAAAGATAGAGATTGTTGCTCATGAAACGAGTGATTTTTTAATTATTATTATTATTATTATTATTATGATGATGTATAATATAATTATATATTTTATTCCTGCAAAGATGCATTTTTGCATTGTGATGTATTTTAGCAGTAATTTAAGGAGTTTCAAACATATACTTCTGTTTCCGGCACAGGATTATAATACCACTATACACAAATAAATATCATCCATCAAAACACATACACCACACACTGCTATTCAACTCCATTAAAAAATATGTTACAGCTAAATAACACTCATCTGCAATGTTAGGCTCAATAATTATTGTAAAGGTTACAATTGTTTTGTTTTTTTTTTTTTAAACTGATAATCGTGCATATTTGTTTATCCAATTTTATGATTATTATTTTAACTGTTTTATTAACTTTTTATTGAATTTAATAATTGCTTTCGCTTTCCTTCCTCTTTCAGTACACTCTGTAATAGAAACAAATTAAAAAAAAAAAAAGTTGATCTGTCCTTAATCTTTTAGTGTGATGTAGCTAATATTCAATTTGAAAATACTATACTGTACTAGAAATTACATACATATACATAATATTATAATAGATTTATTCCATCAATACTGTTAAAATTAACACCAGCAAGATAAAGCCGTTTTGTCAATTATACTAATTACAGTTTTACTTGAAAATACAGTCAGTTAGTTAGCAACGGTTAACTTGTAAAACAAATCCCATAACAACATTGTATATGATTTGATTGAAATGTTTTGGAGTCAATAAGTGACTTAAAAAAATGGATAACTTATGTAATATCGTCAATCAATTTTGAAAGGACTGATGATTTATATATGTTTCAATAAACAGTTGTATGTGTATTACATTTTAAAATCGTTGTTTTATTATTCTATATCCTTCATTATTGTTTCAATAGAGAAAACATTGAATTGGAGAAAAAACCATCTCAATAAGTTCACGACTGCATGTAGCTTCTCGGGAAGTATCGTAGGTGAATAATAAGAGAATTGTACGTGGATGGAATTTGGAAGTTGCCAATCGAAGTGTTAATTCTCCAATTTTATAAGTAATTGATCTGTTCGACTTCGATGCTTTAAGCCTCCTGTCACACAGATATCCAATTTTCGGATGGCATCAATTTAGGAAGCTCATTTCGATTTGTACCATTCCCAAAAATGGCCATATAGTTAATTTTTGTCTCAAGAATCTTGAGCAATCTAAGTGTGATTCCTTAAAGGACTTTGAAGTTGATTTTTTTGGAAATAAGCTGTTGAAATAACCCGGCGCATCCACCAATTTTCTGTTTCGAGAATTGCTATGTTCAACAAATTTTGGTGGGATGATGGTTGTTGTGGTGTTACTCGCCCTTCGCTAGGGGTCGTTTTCTGCCATTGCAGTTTCCCTTCGAGCTGTCGGCGATGGTTTGGCGTGTGTGGCGTTTGTGTCGCAATTGTGCGACGTCGCGTTTGTGGGGATGGCGCGCGTCGCCAACACCCTGGACCGACGTCGCAACCGCTCCCATTCCGTCGGTGTGCGTTGGGACGGCTGCATGTCGGGAGTGAGCGGGCGGCCGTCTAACAACGATGTCACGAGACTGGGCGGGGCGGGCCGCCACCCGTCGGGTATCCTGACGTCGAAAATTTTGGATGCCGCTCTGTGTGCTAGTGTGTGATGAGTGCACTGTTGTTTGTGCTTTTGACTAGAGATTTAAACGCCAAATATCATTATTCGCATCATCAACAAAATTATTGTAGCAGCCATCGAAGCTGCGCCACCTCTCTATTACCGCTGTGCTGCTGTTGTTGTTGTTACTGCTGCTGCTGCTGCTGCGACGAGTCTTATTATTATTGCAGGATAAAATGGCTGCCGCCAGAGCAGCGGCTTATGCTAAAACTGGTCCACAAGGGTACGTTCAACAATCCAACATAATTCTATAGGTCATGAATATTGAGAGAGTAACTATGCCAAACTCCATCCCCCATAATATCAACGTCATCATCATCAGCATCATCGACTATGTCAACTTGATTGATTGTCTAGTCAAATCCACCAAGTTCTATAGTTTGACTCAAACCATATCCTCCATATATGAGGATAACTCGAAATCTTCACTTTTACCGTAATCGATTGTAATGTTTACCATCAAGCATAATGGAGGGGTAACGTAAAGTTTCGCGACCTGAGGATAAGGGGCGTGGCTTCTAATCATTCTCTGATAAACTATAAATGAATCCAATCCAATTAAACTACCGAATCACCTGTAATTGACAACAATAACTAAACAACCATAATTTCCGGAAAAAAAAACTTCAAACTAAATCACCCTAATAGCCGAAAATACGAAATTCACTCAATCCCCAACAAATCCGATACAAAATCAAACAAATAATAGAAACAAATCAGAATTAACTTCAGTTTAGTTAAGTCGAGATTATTCTCAGTTGAGGGGGCGTAACCCACTCGGATACTCCGCTCGCTAGTAATACCCGTGAAGTTCTATTTCACTAGTAACAACGAAATAATTAATAAATTCCAATATTGATTGGAACTTTTGGCGAAATTCTATCCGAATAGATATCAAGTTACGCCCATTCTTCTTTTACAATAAATAATTGCCATTGTAACAAACCATTAAAATTAGACGACCGACGAAAATTAATCTACTTCAAATTCCACCCTATTGTCAATTATAACTTTTATCAAATTGTGATTTGAGCGAGTAATCGTTCACGAATCACCGTCAATATTACTAAAGGACAAACGATTTATCACATTTAACTATAGAAATAGCCGGATTAATATCGTTAGAATTTTGAGCATGGACGAAATTCAACAAAAAGAATTACACTCATTTCTATAACAGGAAATAATTAAGTATTATTATATTTAAAAGGATTATTCATCCTTCAAGGACAATATTATTTTATATTATAAATTGAATATAAACGATATTCTAAACAGGAACAACTTATTTGTTGTGATAAGAAGTGTCCGGTGATGATACTCGAAATTTTTTTTAAATGGAAATTCTAGAAAAAAGGTCGGTATAAAATTTTTCACGGTAAATAAGGGTTGTTAGGAAGCGGCTTACCCCCATTTTGATTTCCATATTTTTCTTTTTGAAGATTTCTTGTCTGTCTTTTTGTATATTTTATATGTACATGTGAAAAAATGGGTAACATATGGTCGGGTACGGATAGTTTGACAAGATGGATTGAAAATAGGGGCAGTTGTTTAAAATTTAAATGCGAAAAAGGTTCCAGAAATTGCGAGAATAAGCGAAAATTCTGTCTATCTTGAAATTTAATCAACTACAATTGTTAAAAATGTAATATTTGTAAACAAAATTCGATTTTAACCGGTCGTTGAATTCCAACCGGATAGTTAATTAAAAGTCTGTCAATGGCATAAAAGAGAGGTGCAATCGATCAGAATTCCATCAACTTGTCTCGATTAAAGTATAAATTGATGTAATGCGGTTAGTTAAAAAAAAAAATAGAACTTCAATTCAGTTTACTCCATAAAATTCTCTGAGAAATTGTCAAAGTTACTTCATATTTTACTCAGACACACCACGTTCTAATTGAACCAACTGTGAGCCGACTATGGGAGTAATTAAGATAGTGAAGAGTAAATGGGGTAGATGTGCGGATAAATTACTAGATCACGTTATATCGGCGATATGGGGGCGTAGTGTAAGTTGAGATTAATATTTAATCAACTTGGGGGGGTGGCGGATAAGCGCTATTTTGATAGATGGATAATAGTCGATTTTAATCCATGTTTTTTTTTTTCTCCAGGTGAATCCGGAGGTTTAGGCCTGTCGTTTACCTCCCGCCCTTGTCCTCGATTCTGACGATATGGTAAGTTGAAATTTTCCACCGTGAAAAGATTTATTAACAAAAAACTAAAGCTTTCATAAACGGAATTTGGTCACGAAATTCCATTTAAATTCAGATTGATCAAAGCTTTTTTCATTCGCTGTTTAATATTTCTATATTGACTTAGTTGAGAATACCAATCTTCAACTGAGCTAGTTTAATTTAAAACGGAATGAAACTGAATTGGACACGTTCTTGTGATTTTATGTTTGCTTAAAAAATTCCATCCTCCAATTAGAAAATCCGAATTGATCGTACTCGCCGAATTTAACAACATTATCATCGAGTTCTTTGGATTCTTGATAAATTATCATAAGTTTGAAACAATTGAACTCTGATTTTGTGATTGCTTAATTTCGAGTTGAAGCAATCATCTTGTTATTTTATTTTTAATATTGAATAAATAAGAGTGGAATCAGTGATTTGACGTTTATTCATTTTGCTGTAAGGAAAATATTTGTTGAAGCGAACGTCTCGTGAATAGATGTTGAAAAGTCTTGTCTAACGAGATATATTTGGGGAAATGTAAACTAAACGATAATTCGATGGGCATTGTATTAGAGGGTAAATCCTCCATTCAAACATCGATATTTTCTAGTAAAACAACGGGAATTTTCCTACTCGAATTAAATGAATAATAATCGACAATAAATATATTTAGGACTATGTTAATATAAAGTGTAATAAAATACATTATAAAATACAGACACATCATAAATGATGATAGAGTAGAATAGTGAATGGTTTGTGTATGGGGCGTGGTGGAGGCGTCGAGGCGCCGGCGCCACCGACAAAGACAACAACACGGTTAACGACATAACACACTACATTAACAATGTTCGGTTTGATCCAAGTTCATCATCCTTTACGTATGATCATCGCGATTTAGATAAAAAAACACTGTTAAATATATTGACATAAGAACGATATCAACGGAAACTCGAGAAATTCTTGATTTTTCGCCGGAAATTATAAGCTCGATATCTGTAGAATGAGGAACGGTTTGAGACGAGGTGTAAAATATGCAAATCCGCACTATTCCTGATATTTTAATGCTCCAGACAATCATCCAATTCTATTGGAATTTAAATATTCATTATGTTTTCCCCTTCAATTTTGTGAATCAATTTCGAATTTAATTTCGCCCATTTTTGTGATAAATCTAATCAATTTCGAATTATCAACGATCATCAGTCTTTTGTGATTTCGAATGGATTATTACAAAATATACCAATCAAATACGAATCAATATGCTATTTAATTTCCAATTTAGATTCGAATTTCTCGTAATGTAGACAATTTTCAGTAGATTTCCAATCGTTATCCTCGAAAAAAACCGAAATTGACATATTGAAATCCAATAAGTTTCGAGATTGTGATTTCAACTTAGCGGCCTCTCCCGGCGCATCCACCATTTTCACACACTCGTCTTCTATCGCGGAAATCTACAAATTTTTCCGAAATAAAACCAATTAAT
The DNA here is from genome assembly GCA_037414795.1 of Stenodera caucasica. NCBI lineage: Eukaryota > Metazoa > Arthropoda > Insecta > Coleoptera > Meloidae > Stenodera > Stenodera caucasica. Next base: position 64,679 of record JAZBGZ010000180.1, on the reverse strand, counting down.
CATCACACAAATGATAATTTCTCCAAGATTCGAATATTATTCCCTAAATAGATGAATTCGAATTTATGCAATAAAGATCTTTATGCGTTTCTGATAAGAGTAACTGTATCTATCGAGAGATGGCGCAAATCTATATTTTTCAACCACCACCTTTTGGGATACTGATAAACCTGATAAAGTATATCGATCGATAAGGCAGCTGAAATGTGTCTTCAAGTGGTGCTACATCCATGAATCCAAGACACTCTTACAATTTTTTTCTACTCATTTTCGCAGTCTTTTGTTAGCAGGAGAATTTTTCAAAAAATTTCCACAATCATCAAAACCTGAACGTTGAAGAGGCCTTCATTTAGAACAAATCAATTTTCTATTCGAGCAATTGCCGCTTGATTTTTATCTTTAATGCATTTTCCACAATTCGATTATAGCAGTAAAGTTTCCATTTCGACTGAAAGAAAAGTAAAGTTTTATCTAACGTGCGAACTAATCATGTTTCATTACTGAACTTTATAAATTACGTTTTGGAAACTCTATCTAGATAAATCCTGAATGATCGAAACTTCTTTTCAAGGAAAAACTGTAATTGAAAATCAAACAAACAATATTGAGAGTTTGATTCAGTATAAATCTTTTCGAACCCATTCTAACCCTTTCTATATGTTATTTATTATCTATTGTTTATAAAGAGATACTGTCTACTCCATTCCTAAAATTTCATTCTATTATATTGTGTTTCAATATAGACAGTAATACGGAATGTTAAATGAATATTGTATCGTTGTTGTTTTAATAACGAGCTTTTATTAGACTGTTGGTTGGCTTTTTAAAGTTGGCTATAGCAAAGTTTTAATCTCTATTTGTTTTTGTTTGTGCGACAATGAAGACGAGTATTGAAAGTTTATGATAGAGAACGAGGTAAATAATAGGAGTTGATGCATTTTCCGTATTTCGAGAATTCCCAAATTAATTTTTCTATTGGATGAGATGCGTGACGATTTTATTGTTGGATTTCGTCGAATCGAGAATTTTTCGAAAATTTAATATTTCAATTATGTTTCTAGGACACAGTATGGCCCCAGCACACCGGCACACCTCAGGGAGAAGTCTTGTTCTGTCGATTCTCTGCCTTCAAGCCATATGTCTTCAAGTTACTAGTGGTAAGGCAACAATTTTAAATTCCACCCTCTCTAAACGGGGATCATTTATGCGTTAATTGAGGCAATTTCGGTGCTCATTTTCGATTACGCGAGATTTGCGGGTCAATTCCAATCATTTTGATTCGATTGGAACGAAATTATTTGATTTGTGTCCGAATTCACAGTTTCAGTTAATTTCGGAAGTTCTCGATTTTAGTCAATTTCGAAATTGGAACGTCGTTCAATGCATAATTTTCCGGATAGAATGTTCAACTATGATCCAAGTTTCTGCAGATAGTCAGTTTATTCGACATTAATTGCATTCGAGACTCCGGTTTTGTGGTTTCAAGACATCCAAGGCATTTGATATAAATCAATGTTTGATGGATAAATACCGGAAATTTAGTATGGTTGAATTTTTTTTGTCGTCCACAATTTCGAACTTGTCCCCAAAAACAAGTTGATAGCGACATGCTCCTGTTACCCTTAAGCTTGTAACTTTGGCGAACGCCAAGGGCCAACAAATCAATATTTCATCCCTGCGAGAGCGCTCTGACGAATCTAGTTTGGGCAGATTTCGGTGGTAGTGGCGACGTTGGTGGTGGTGGTAGCTACCCCTATTTCCACCCCGCCATCACCGGCGTCGTCGTCGTCGTCATCATCATCATCATCGCCGTCGTTGTCAGTTATTGGAAAGTCTACGCACAACATGGTGGCTGTTGCGATTTGTTGTATTCTCGTGTTATTAGCCGTGTTCATAGTTATTATTATTGTGGTTGGGCAAAGTATTGGGGGGCCTCGGACGTAATTTAGTCGGCTAGTCTTAGTCGATTGGTGGCCGCATCGAGAGTCTTCCCCGTCCTTGCACCACGTCTTTCGAGATGTTAAAAAGCTCCGTTCATTCGGCACGGACTAGAGGAATGTGATGGTCCAATCTCCATAATAATCAACAAAAATTAATGTTTATCAATTAATTTATTATTATTATTATTATTATTATTATTATTATTATTATGATAATGATAGTGTCGTGTGATAGATTTATAAATCGTTGTTATTGATGTTGTACCTTTGTCAACCGGACTAGTGGCTTACCTTTAGAAAATTTTTAAAATTAGATCATCGACAATATAGACTAAATGTACAACCAGATAACCTATCAATCACACCTATATGTATAACAAAACAATTGTTTATAAATTTTATATTTGTATTCAACATTTCTGACGAAATAAACATATTTTGTAGTAGATTTATTGTTTAAATTTTGATTTAATAGGTCAATATTTTACTATTACACATTAAAGTCGAATTTGTGGCGTTTTTACAGTCCAATTCGATATTTAGAAAATTGGAGAACCCGTCCGTTTTCTTTTCCAATACATTATTGTGAGCTTTTCTTCAAGTTTAAAAATAACCAATTCAATTAGTTGTCGGTCGACGGACTTTTATCGATTGAATATCGGAATGTCTTCTAAAGCTATAATTAGAATAAGAATACGTTTATTATCAATTCATGACTTGTAGTTGAAGACTTACTTCTTTCTTACTCGCCGCTTTTTACCCATAAATCATTATAGTTACGTAGTTTTCGGTAATAATATCCATTGGCTAAAGGGAGATAGATAACGTCACATTAACGCGATCTACCCTTTGGCGTTGACATCGTTTATAAAACCGTCGAGTGGGTGAAAACCGGGATGTTGTAGATTCAGTTTTATGTTGTATTGCCACCTACACAATTTCTACAATAATGGATCGGTGTTCATACAGTCTTCTAATGCAAATTCAACCCCTAAATTTGAATAATATCGACAAAAAAATTCGAAACGAATCTGGAAATAGTTGTTATTCTATTTGCGGAATTTCGTCTTCAAATGAGAGAGAATATGAAGGGATTCTTCGATAGAATAGTGGAAAGGATACGGCCACACCCCTGTTCACTGGCCTGATAAGGGATACTCTCGCAGCATGTGACCTTCTTTGACTTCTCCAGGCGTCTGATCCTGATCCCGATCCTGGTTGTAAAGACAGGCACTATCTGAGAATATATTGCCTGTGCGTCCATCAATTTCGGCCATTTCAATTAAAACCGTTTTGCATTGTTGCCGGTTAAAGTTTCAATCTGAGAATTTTTTGTATAAATAAATAAATTGTGGAAATACAAAGCAAGAACGATTTTTGCTTGTAGCTCAACTCGCTTAGAATAGATTTACAAAGCTGTTATTCGAACTTTTGTTTTAGAAAACCACGTCTAGTTTAGATTTGAATCACAAATAAATAATTCAATTTACATTCATGATCTCTTCCACCATGACAATTTGACTTGATGTTAACATTAAAGTCTGCCAGACTCCTATTATAGTAGGGTTCGTTCAAAGATGGGCCGACATGGGCGCGATTACCAACTCAAAAGTGGTTGTCAAGGTAACTTATCGATAAAAAGACGATTAGGATTGGGTGGCTGAGAGATCGCAGTGTTGTCAAATCTTGTGTTGGCTCATACTCGATCTCGCGGTTCTAATGGCCCATTAGATTGATTTAAATGGGATTTCCGGCGGTTATAGCTGTAAATTCGCTAATGACTTTGATGAGATGATTTGTTGAAATTCGTTTGTTGTTGTTTCTTTTTGCAGAATGCGATCAAACGTTCGTGAGTAGACCGGGAGGTCCACTGAACGGCACTTTCCATGCACCAGAATTTGTGAATTTACGTGGACATTCGCGCCAGTGCATTTACACATTTTTAGCCGGGCCTGGCCAACGTGTCGAAGTTATTTTTACATCGTTCGCCCTACGTGGGACACCACCCGAGTAAGTCGACAATCGATAATGTTGCAATAATTCGCGACTATTCGAAAAAAACAACAGGAATTTTTTATTAGAAAAACAATTGGATGATAATAATAATAATAAGCATATGCGATTTCGTTGAGATCCGAATAAAAAACCACTCAACTCCTTAAAAACAAAAAATACTCTTAGTTTCTCTAATTGTTATTGGAGTCTTATTATTGGATAACGACCAAATTGCATGTGCTGTTCCGTTAATTTGGAAGCACCAACACCTTGTGTTTTGTTGAAATTAAACGGTTTAGGCTGTAGGGCTGTGAATTGTTAAATTATTGGGCTTTTTTTATAATTTTGTAGTTGTTGGTGTAGCAAAAACACAAAAGCATTTGTAATTGTGAATATTTAAAGCGCCACTTTGTCCAAAAGACATCTATAAATGTTCTAAAGAAATTATTCGAAAAATACCACAAAATTTATCGATTATTATAACAAAAACATTCCCAACAAACTATTCAAATTATAAATATTTGGAAAGTTTGTATTATTGTTTGAATTAATTTGATTTTGATGGATGATTGGTTGAGTGAGTTTATTTCGAATGGGTGTATGGGTCTAGTAGGGGTATGTTGCACGTGCAAATTGGCAAATGGGCGGGTAGGGGGCACGTGTCGTTGACTGATTGTTCTTGTGTTGCCGTTGCTGCTGACACACAGTGGAGCTGCCGTGGGAGACCTCCCTGCGTGAGTATGAATTAGGTTTCTTTTGTTCCTAATTTATTCCATAAAAATACTAAAATTTTATTCAAAACTGGATCAGAACAACATTAATTCAATATAAAATCACATGCTTACGATAATTGCCAACATTAAGTGATGCTGAAATGAAAAATAATTGAAATAATTGAAATTTAGTGAAAAATGGTGGAGGCGCCGGGCGAACCGCGCTAAATAATTCGACATTTAAAATTATTCTTTTACAATTCGAATAAAAATATATATTTTATTGGAATTTTGACAATATAGCAATATTGAATATTCATTTCAGCTCAACTACCATCTAATATTTCAAATGTTATGATTGTATTATTGCATGAAATGTATCAAAACTTTTATTACTTTATAATAAGAATAATGATAATAAATGATGATTATAGTCCAATTTGCTACTAGATACCCTGATATGTCGCTATTATCGTTTGAATTGTCAATTTCATTGATCTAAAAGTTGAAAATTCTCAAATCCATTGTTATAAATTCGAATGCATGATTGTTCCACTTTCTCTTACTTGAAAAATTTCTAACATAAAAGAGAACGTTTTATCTTTTTGTTATATTGATTTCTATAGTATGATTGTTCTCAAATTGGTATCGTAACAGGCTTTATTGGATTTTTGTAGGTATGTATTTCGCATGGTGTTTATTTATAGAGCTCTACGACAATAAAATTCTAGTTAAATTATCAATTCGACCAAAGCCGCTAAAGCCAATTGAATAAATAAATTAGAGAATTATCGGACTATAATATTGGAAAACTGAACTCAAAACTATTTCTATTTATTGAGGTTTGTATAGGATTTGATTCGAGATAGCATCAATAATAAAATAATCTAGGTATTATCGTGTTTGTTATTCAAATCAGACTAAATTCCCCCGTTTTCGATTTTCTACTCCAACGCTTTTTCACAAATAAAATTTGATTAATAATTAAATTGAAGCGGTCAAAATCAATTTGATGTTCGTACAAATCGTAGAAAGTCGTTGTAATTCAGTTTTACGTTGCTCTATATTGTGTTATCTTCAGATTTTCATGAAAAAAATTCCAATAGTTGCATGTATTATATCTATGCATGTGCGCTTTCGCCAATCTCACATAAAATCAATAAAATACACCATTATCTAAAATACACAATAAATTCACGAAAATTATTCGAAATTGTTATTATTTTTTTTCTTTTCTGTTTTTCATTGTTTTTCGATATAGCTGTGTCCATGAATATATGGATGTTTATTCTGAAGTTGTCCAGCCGGACGCCGCCGAATTGATCAACTCTCCATTTGGTGGTCGGTACTGTGGGCCGATCCCGCCTAGACGAAGGGTGTCATTATATCGCGCCCTCGCCCTTGCCTTCTATACTGACAAGAACGTTTCAACGAGTGACCTCTTTAGCGGCAGATACACATTCATCAATGACTGTAAGTATCATCCATCTTCAAATAGTAAAACTATATTATACGGGATGTCCACTGTACGACAGGTCCTGCTACAATTCTCAGATATGCCCATTAAATATTTCACTCCAATGATGATAATAATAATCGATTAAATCGGCAAAGAGCAGAGATTCGTTGTGTTCCCTGTCCTAAAACTTCGCCAAGTCCAATATTTGTGATGTGATCGTTCTAGTGAGGTCAAGCATCATAAATAATTCTGTTCAAGTGTCTTGTTTGATTGATAAAGAGGATAGTTGGCATAATTAACTTGTGGGATTGACATTGATGTTTCAGAATTGCTTGAAACATTCCATTATTGTAGTTTTAATTGATAATTGATGATTTTTTGTGTGAATTTCAGCTGAATATGAAGTGGGCACTCCGGTAGCAGGTAGCCCTTGTAGTTTTTTGGTAAAGGGCGGTGTGAAACCAACCGGCGTTATATTATCACCAACTTATCCAGGTGCTTATCCGAAGGCCCTTAATTGCGCTTATCAATTCCTCGGGGTGCCTGGTCAACGGATACGTTTGGAATTTAGAGATTTCGATTTGTTTTTCGGTGGTCCTCAGTAAGTTTAATAAAATAATATTTATTATTTGTAAAAACTAATTTTAAAGTTTTAGTTGTCCATTTGATTATGTGAAATTGTATGATGGTCCTGATAATAGTTCAGCTGTAATTGGCACATATTGCGGCCAACAACGTAATCTCGTCATTTATTCTTCCGAGTCTTCACTTCTAGTTAAATTCGTCACCCTCCCGCGCACTGCCAATACACAGAATA
>JAZBGZ010000180.1:35037-49595 GCA_037414795.1 Stenodera caucasica | reverse complement strand
ATAAGATTGTTGGAAAATAATTGATTTTTCTTAAGGTAATTGACACGACGTAAATTCAGTCAATTGACCAGTCAGCAATGTCATAGGTCAAAATGTTTCAACCTTCATTGATTTTTATATAATTATCATAATGGATGAGAGAATTTTTTGTCTTTGATAAGCTGATATTCATGCAAATTGTCTGAGTCATAATTGATATTCTGCTTACGATTCATCATTTACCGTTAGTGTCTAAAAATTCCAATAATCCGATGTTTTTTTTCAATTTACAGTTGTTCTCATTGGAGATTCTGGTGTAGGTAAAAGTAATCTACTTTCACGATTCACAAGAAATGAATTCAATTTGGAATCAAAGTCTACAATAGGTGTGGAATTCGCAACACGTAGCATACAGGTGATTGTCATTATAACTCAATTATATCTAATTTTATTCAATTTTTTTGTTCGTTTTGTTATTGCCTTAGGTTGATGGTAAAACAATCAAAGCCCAAATATGGGATACAGCCGGTCAAGAACGATATCGTGCAATAACAGCTGCCTATTATCGTGGTGCTGTTGGTGCATTATTGGTATATGATATAGCAAAACATTTAACATATGAAAATGTTGAACGTTGGTTACGTGAATTACGTGATCATGCTGATCAAAATATTGTTATAATGTTAGTTGGTAATAAATCAGATCTAAGACATTTACGTGCTGTATTAACAGAAGAAGCTAAAGCATTCGCTGAACGTAATGGTTTATCATTTATTGAAACATCAGCATTAGATTCGACTAATGTTGATTTGGCGTTCCAAAATATATTAACCGGTAATTCAATTATTATACTTATTAATTGATTGACTTGGAATATTATTTTTAATTATAGAAATATATAGAATTGTCTCTCAAAAACAAATAAGAGATCCCCCAGAAGGTGATACAATCCGACCACAAAATGTAGAACCAATCGATGTTAAACCAACAATGAATACTGACGGTGTACGTAAACAATGCTGTCAGTAGTAAATTATTAGCAATATTCCAACATACAGGTTCGTATCTTCAAAATAATTCAATCAACTACTAATTAATTGTTAATAATAAAATTTCATAGATTTTTTTTTTTTTTTTTTGATTATTGAAATTAAGTAAGTAGTAGTGGATCACCAGTCAGGTTCAACTGGGATTTTTTTGTGTTTCATTATATAGTTTAATAAATAATAACATTTAAAATAAATAAAATCTGAATGTCCTATGCTATATATACATATTAAGAAACAAAAAAATAATAAAATAAACAAAACATGAATTGTGACTTACAATTAGTGTGGAATTTCCACATCTGTTTGCTGCGCACTTAGAAGAGCTGTTTTCTTTAAAAATTCAACTTATAACATTTATTTTTTCTTTGTATATTATTTAAATTTATTTAATGGAAATTTTCTATTATATCATAAATACTATAATTATAATAGTACGAAAATTATAAAAGTTTCAACGATTTATTTATCTATTGTAATAAGCTTAAAAGAATGTGATTATCTCATTTTTTCTTTAAATTTAGGTGCCGAGTCATCTCCACCATTAATACTGTATGTAACTAGATATTATTATAACAATAAAATTAGGTTTTCTGTTTTGAAAAATTCTTGATTCCTATTAAATTTGAGAATAATCAATAAAAGGAGTGAATGTGCTGGTTATTTATTAAGAAGAAATGACGTTTTTCTAGCTGTTGTAAGTTATTGCGGCTGTTATTTATCATTGGATAAATGTATACAAAAAATTGTTGAAATACACATTTGTGAAATTGGAACAATATTTTGTATATTTTATCGATTTTTTATTTGCTATTCACAGTGGTGTATAGAGAATATTGTTTTGTTATACTCAAAAATTGAAGTTGAATAAGTATGGAACACATAGTATAAATAGTAATCAAGCTAATGGGAAAACAGTTATTTTAATTGTACAATATGAACAAAAAAAGGGAATAATAAAAGTAATCGCCTGTATATGTAATATAAGCTTATTCAAAATTTATTATATATTTAGTTTTTAAATAAAATTATCGTAATACATTTATAATTTTAGTCACCTTTAATCGAATTCTTTCCGTTCCAGTATCCACAATCCAGAAATACAATACTAAATTGGATTTGAGTCGGGCGAATAGAATGACAAGAGATCTTATAAATTCTTAAATCCGGATTCATTAAGAAGAGTGATGGTTTTTATCAAAATTCGGGCTTGATTCGTTTCAATTTTATTATTCGCATTCTAATCACTTATGCTGTTATCCCTGTTGTCTACAGGAATTTTTATCTGTAGTGGACTTGGGGATAGCAGGCGAGAGAATCTGATAAGAAATAGTAATCGGTTCTAAATTATTTTTAAAGATTACACATTTATATTTTTGTAATTATCAGATTAATAAGTTAGTCTCGATTTGTTGTCCAAGCTACTGTGGTTTTGTGTTAGAGAAATAAACAACTGCGACTGAATCTAGCAGAGTTTACGTAATCAAGGTTATTGAATCGCAGTTTGGTAGACAATTCTGCGCGTAATACAATCACAATAAAATAATCACTTTAGTTTGAACATTAGGGATGTACTCTCGATATTTTCTTATTTCGAAACGAGAGTTTTCTATATTTTAACAATAAAATCCAATTTTTATGACTGAAAGTTTATAATTTTTGTTCATTAATAGATTCAATTATCATGTTTTGTAAGTTTCAGTCAGATAAAATAATTCATATAGTTCTAATTTGATCAACATAATAAATATTGAGTGTGTTGCTGGGAAATCTGCACTAGTTCAAATTAATTGGTGAGTTTTCCTTCACTTGAAGAAGTATGCAATTGAAATTAATAAATTGAATAAGAAAATTATAATTTTCCAGAAATTCAAGCAATAATATCCACTTACGATTAAACTTTGCATTCTATCTTCACTGCAAGTTTTTTTTTTGGATCATTTTCTATCGAGTCATTCGGGGATCTACTGCTTGAGTCACTGAAAATATCCACTTGATTGTACGAAATTATCTGGTGATAAGTTGATCATTTTCTATCAATTTTAGTTTGGAATTACATTGAAAAATAATGAGTGACTACGATGATCAAGTAGTTTTCGAAAATCAAGATCAAGTAATAACCACTCAGCCACAATTAACACCTGGAAATGAAGAAGCAGACAATAAGAAAGATAATGAAGTGTTGAATGGAATTGCTGACATAGGAGATGGAATAGTGGATGGCTTAATTTATCATTCTGCTGTTAATGCGAATGCAGCCAATATGACTGGACAGGATTGCAATTTTTGTCATTGTGGCGATTATGGTGATTGTGATTGTGGCGATTGTGGTGATTGTGACTGTGATTGTGGTGATTGTGACTGTGGCGATTGTGGTAGTTGTGATTGTGGCGAGTAAGTTATTCAATCTACCATTATTCATTAATTAACAAAATTAATATTTCAGTTGCTGCATTCTTTAATCAACTATAATTTCAAGTGTATTGAAAATATGAATGGATTTTCTACTGGATAACTCTATAATTGATGATTACTCATGCTTGATTCATCCAAAAACAGCTTATCTGACAACGGAAATGCTCTATCAATAAACCACCACTGTTTGTCCGATTGATAAAAGTTGCATGTATGCTTATCTATTGAAATTTACCGGAAAACGTCCAATTTTAACTATAGATTAACGAAAAACTGCTTCTTATCATTATTGTGGTAATCTTGAAATATATGGTCTCAATATTTTGTGAAAATGAAGCCCTCATTGTTAAATGTAGGAAACAAATCCATCCTTCCATGACAATTGCCTATTATTGGATAACGGGTCATCTATTTGAAATGACAATATTATTAATTGCTCCATAAAGAATATGTATGTAAGTGCTCCAAATAAATCAGGTATTGTTGCGCTCAATTTGCTATAATCTATAATGTAGTCTATCTTTGGAACAATTTACAGTATTCATTCGTGTATAGTACTTATTATACATGTGTTGTTTTTTGATAATCAGTTCCTTCCTACGCTTTGTAAATTCTTTTGCTTCAAAAATAAACTGTACTCTATTTTATATAATTTACAAATAATTATTTGACAAATAAAGAGTTTTATATCCGTTGGCTACTTTCTGTTTGAATCTAATTGATTCATGTTGATCAAGAATCGACTCATTTCTATTCTTATCGATTTGGTAGTAGTATGACGTCATAAACGCACACTCGTCGGAAAATCGAGAGGTTTCGGATTCGAGTCTCGGCTGAGGCGCCGATTTTTTCTAATATTTGATAGAAATTGAAAATTTAGGTTAATATTGAAAAAGCCTTAGTCAGCATTATTATTATTATTTATTCACATTTTTGTTTTGTTTTCTTTTTTGTATATATATTTTTTTTTCATTAAAAAATGGGCATTAAGCGATGTCGATATTATTTTTAACACTAAATGCAAATTTTATTGATTGATAAATACATAAATATTTATTAAATTTTAACATAATTATATTTACGAAAATTTTATAAATTTTTGTTCATTTAATAATAATTAATAATAATCAATAATAAATAATAGATCTGAACTCAATTTCCAAAAATGTTGTTGACGATCATTTCAAAAAATTTACAATTTACGATTAATTTATAATGAATAACAAGATAATACTTTGTTGTGTATTTATTTTATTATTATTATTATTGTTATTAATAATAAACATATCGTCAGACAATATTTTTTGAAATTTCAGCTTCGTATTCAAAGAAATTATCAGTAGATAATTAACACGATTCTGAAGAAGCTTTTATCTAAATCTTTCACTAAATCGCAGTCGCCATCCAAAATTTCAACGATTCTCAAAATCTCAAAATTTTGGGTTTCAAGATTGAGATGTAGTAGCAGATCGAGATCGAGTTTTGTTCAGAATCGCACTGCTTATTTCTAAAGTTACAGAATTATTTCCATATATGTTTAGTATATAATATAATTTATGTACAGATGCCGGATATAAAACTTGGACTTGTTAGTTATTTTTTCAAATTTTCATTCAATTAAGTATTTAATAATAATAATAATTTTAATCAAAAAACGGATAAAGGACAGCATCTTGGAAATTTGTCTGTTTCAAATACAGACGGTCTCATGTTTGTCTGTAAAGCCACACAAACACAGACAAATATAAATCCGTTCATATCGCTGATTAATCCAAAAATTCACTAACGCTACTTAAGACTATATAGGTTGCTTTTTGCAAAATTTCTCATTATTATAATTTTTGGTTTTAATTTTATCAAATAAATTACGAGACCCGCATTTTGTATAATTGGCAGAGATAATATTGTTTCAATCAAAAACAAAAAACAAATAATAGAAGAATGGAAGCCAACTATAAATATTTGGAAATTTTGGGGATATAACAAGAGGGCTCCATTTCATCGAAATTTCGAAATAAATAGCCTTATCGATCGTTTTGGGTAAATTTCAGGTGGCACACGATCACGTTCGATAAAACTATTAAGAAAAAAATAATAAAATAAATCATATTTCTCTGCAGATTTCCGGTACAAATAATCTTTTTACAATAATCATAATAATAATAATAATAATAATAATAATAAGGCATCGTTTTCGATAAACTAATTTGGGCAGCGGGGCCCTTCGAACGGTTAATATTTTCTATATAGAAGAGTGAGATTACGTGGTAGGTATTGTTTATCTTTTGTTTAATTAATTAATTAATCAAAATTGAAGTCTAGAGCACTGAAAATTAACACTAGACACACACTCACACGCGCGCACAATTTTCGTGCTCTTATCACAGAAATAATGTTTCCATATTAAAGACCAAAATAAATTCGAACTAATTACATGAAAATCAATCAAAATCTATTAATTATCAAAATAATAGAAGTAGATTTGCTTCTATTATAATGATTATTAGTTTGGAGTCTGTTCTAATAAGATTGTCCTCTTTTTGGAACAGACTCTATTATACTGATGCCATATTTTCTTTATAAATTTAGTGTTTAAAGCACTTTAGGGAAGAATTATAATTTTTTTCTCTTTTGTTTGAATAAAAAGGTATAAATTACGACTATTTTAAAATTCAAAATTACCACCATCATCAACACGAAACTTGAATTTTATTATACCTAATAATCATAATGATAATAATAATAATAATAATAATAATAATAATAATCATAATAGACAAATGATGGAACTATTCGATTGATTGGCGAATAGTCGAATCGATTTGCCCCAAAAGTCACCACTATCATTGCTACAATTTGTTATTGGCAGTAGTTACAAAAAAACCGTGATTTTATTTATATTTTTGCAAAATTTTATTAAAGAGGTCCATATTGTGTTCAAGTCCTCACCATCATCACCATCACCATCATCATCATCATCACAATAAAATTTATTTTGAAGATATAACATTTGATAACATCGACATGTTATTCAATTCCTGAAAGGCCCGTGACTGTAATTTTTATTTGATAGAATAAAACAAAACACTCGTCCTTCGGTCAACTCGATTTTAAGTCCTTTTATTATTATTCTCTGTTTTAATTGTTATTAATTAATAATTATTATCATAGATTTATTATCAATTTTTGTTGGTTGTTTTCACTATTATTTTGTGAACTCAGTTACTGAGTATTCCCCATATGTTAGCACCAATCATCATCATCTGAATCGGAGTGTCGCGATCGTGTCGGTTTCGGTTTGTAGCCGTTTGGAACAGGACTAGGCAGAATACGTCCGCCTCGTCCCAACGTAACAGCCTGTTCAAAACTAAGTGGTGCTTGATTATTGTCTCTAGGATTTGATAATGGTGGCGGTGGTGGTGGTTGTGGTGGTAGTTGGACAGCGGTTGGTGGGATCTCTCTTGATGGCAGCTCACGTGGATCGTGGAGTGGCATCGAATGTGGCGTTTCATGGGCTGAATGCGACTGCAACTAGAAAATAATCAGATCATTTTTTTGTTTTTTTTTATTCGTTTAGAATGGGATTGATATGGATAATAGTTACATGTGTTGGTGATGCGTTCAATTTGGGGAAATTGATGGGTCCCGGTCGTAGTTGTAATGTTGATGGTTTGGATGGGGTTGGTGGTAGTCGTCTGCCTTGGCCGCGTCGTCCACCGATCATTGGATGACTGTGCTGGACGCTGCCTTGCACCACTGCAGATTGTTGCATCGGAATACCTACTACAGCACCGGCTATAAATATCAACGATCTCAATTCAATCTTGATCTCGATTTTCTATTTCCACAGAATCGACTTACCTATTGCCGGAGGCCCGTGCTGATGGGGTATGGAGTGCGTGGGACTGGGCGACCGCGACCGCTGACACAAGATCGTCGTACCGTAGCCGCGTCGCGACGACCGCATCGGCCCATAACGGAAATGGTGCCGGCCACCCGTTGGCGATGGCGATCGTGCTGGACTTGTCGAAGCTGACCACGAACCTAACGCAGAAAATTCTTAAGACAATTTTTATGCCATAGCTCTTCACCAATAGATATCCACAACAACCATCATAATTCCACCGATAGCGATAATAATAAAACAAAAAACAACAATTGTACCTCGTACGAATCGTCGATGGGATTGGGCACGTTGATGTTCATGCTTGACAATTTCAACAACATTCGATACTGTATCGGAAAAACCGATATCGTGATGCAGATGATGTGGGAAACGTCGACGCGGCGATGGACTTCGCTGCAGTGATGGCGAATTACCTCGACTATCAAACAATTATCACACGTCAATTATACCGGAAATTCATCGAAAATTCATAGAGTTACCGGGAACTGGGTGATCGGCGATGGGAATTTCCGAATGTGGCAGGATGTAAATGTTGTTGGTCCGCTAAACTGTCACAGGAAGGTCGTCTTGATCCGACACCATCTTGTAATTCCATTGTCTGTATAGATTATCGATATTTTATTTATTTAGTTTATAACATTATTGAGAATCAAGCAAATTTTTATAAGCTGAAACAATAAGAAAACTAAATTTTTCTTTTTTTTTAATTGGTTAAATTCAGTCCCATTCATACCAGGTCCTGTCTCAAAATTGCAAACAATAGACGAAACAACATGCGAAATTGTTAAAAACAACATGCAAAATTGTGCCAAAAGGCTTCATTTACATTATTTAGCATTTAAGTGTTTTAAAGTTATCCAATTATCTAGGTTATTGATGTAATTATTGTCTAAATCGTAGGAAACCTAAGTTAAAACTACTCAGAAAATAGTGAATTTCCCAAATAAAGCTGTTAATTGTAAAAATGTATAGAATTGTTTTAAGAGTAGAATTAGTGTTAGATTCTTGTATTTTTTGATTAAAATGTCAGCAGTACTATCTATTTGAATTATATTTTTTGAACAAAACTCATCGATTCATGCAAATATAATAAGTTGGAATAATTGACTATTATCTATTTATGACTGTAATCGTTTAAATTTCCAATATCTCCAAATCTAAGATTCTAATGAAAATTGTCTAACTTACAACTATAATTCTTTTATCAGCATCTGTAAACATCCAACAATTGTTAAAAAACTGCTGACTTTGAATTATTTGATACCTAATTTTATAGAACCTAACATGTCTGAACCTAAAAACTATAAAATTACCACCAAAGTTGAAATTTTCACCTTTTTATTCCTAAAATCAAAAGAGAAAAAATAATCATTGATCAATCAAATCATAGAATCAATGATCAATAATTACCTTATGGATCGATTGCGTTTAGTGTTGCGTCGTGCCAATGTAGCCAACGAACTTTCTTCGTGTAAATGGTCGTTGGGGTCCTGGGTGCCCATTAATGGGGCGCCCTCCAAGCTCATAGAACCTGCCCGACTGCCACCACCGCCGCCGCCGCCACCGCCCAAATGGCCGGCCATGTCCAACAGGCAGTCAAAAAACGATGCTTTCTGTTATCCAACAAACTTTTACTTTAACTAAATCTGTACGAATTGATCACGAGTCAACTCCTTTTATTTATTTATTTATTTTTTTTTTTCAAAAAAAGTTTAGCTTAATTTAAACAATTTTGACAAGTTTATTATTCAAAAATAAAAAACCACTAATAATATAGCGCTACCAAGAGATTAGTGCTGTATTTTTGTATTAAAATGTTTAGTAGATGTTTTAATTGTTAATTTGATCATTTATTGAGTATATAGAGATAAAGATGTGGCCAGATAGAGAATATTTGTATAATACAAAAAGAAATGTATAGAATATTAAATGTAATAATAAGAGAAACATAGATGCAAGATACGTGCAATTAATTCAATTATTACCTTCAAACCTACCTCTACTGTTTTCCCTTTTGTTCATTTCAAATTATTATTCACATTGAAACTAGCTATAAATTAGAAGAATTATCGATAGATTCCGAACGAAATCTGTACGATATTCTGCTAATTTCTAATTGTAATTATTTACATATTCACCAAAAATTGGAGCCATTATTTATTAAAAAAGAAGCAACTATTTCTGTTTGATTATTTTCACCTAATCAAAATTGAAACCATGCATTTAGACAATCATAAAAGAGCCAAAATACAGACAGATATTCAATAAACATTTAAGAGACAATTTCAAGTTAGAAACAAACGAAAGTGCAATCTTTAACAGGCACAATATGCTAATTATCAATAATAATAATAGTAACGACCACATAGATTAATAATAATAATAATAATAATAATAATAAATAGAAAGAATAGATGCCAAATTGCTGCTGCTGTTGCTGTTGCTGATGCTACTACAGGACTGTACTATGAATGAGAATTATCGTAATAAAAAACGTAAAATAAATATTCTAAGAAAGATAGATAGAAAAAAAATATATATAAAAATGATTTTAAATAATTATACTACCGCGTGATTGGCTGAGGGACTATTTCCGAAACCCTGAAATAAACATATATAATAATAATAATAGGGCTCCATGTTTTCCTTGAATTTTCTAAATTCTGTTTTATTGATTCGCTTTGATTATTATTAAGTGCGGTATAATTAATCGTTTGTTATTTTGGTCTCAATCATCATTTGCAGAAGGTTCTACTCTTTCTCTTAACAATTATGGTCTAAACACTGGATGGGTCAAATTAACTAAAAATCTATATAATTTCACATACTAATCAGCAATCAGTCAGGAATTTTGATACGTTTCAGCAAACAATTAAAATTATTATCTATAATTCTCGATCAATAATTTATAATTGTAATTATTTGCTAAATTGAAGGAAATTACAAGTCTGTTTATTTTTCCACACTTTGTTATATCCAACAAATTGACATCAGTTTCTATAAAAATTATTCAGCTTATTTCTATTTTTTAAAGACGGTTTAGTTTTTCGAGGGCTTTCAAACGCCCTAGAAAATAGTGTGATTCACCTAAAACGATTGCCCTCTTTTATGAATAGTCGTGTTCAAGTACAATTTTTTTGGTGAACAACATAAAAAAATTGCATTAGTATTTTTTTTTAGTAGAATCGCAGCGAGGCCCAGACTATCAAGCATGCTTGACAAGCAAGTTGGCTGGAAGATAGAAAATGGCACATTTTGACATCCGGATCCGGTCAAGCATTTGCACAAGCATTTAACCACCTCCGCGGACACTTAAAAATGTTTGATAGTCTATGGGCCTTATTAGAGTCGAAATTTTTCGTTTTGTTTGAATCATAGAAATAGGCCACGATTATTTATCGGATTTAACAAAATGTCGTTGTTTTCGACAGAAACGCGATCCGTCAAAAACAGAAGAAAGAAAATAGTACAAAAATCTATCTGAGGGTCAGCAGGTATATACAACACTTACAGACACATAAAACAATCGTTTGTTTTCATTATTATAAATTTTTTCGATTGGCCACAATTAAATTTACGTTAGAAACTAATTGAGAATGAATCCGGAAGAAAATTTTTTAGTTTTTTGAAATTTTGTGAATCAATTAAGACAACATACCGGCACTCCAGTCGGTTCGATTTGTCCAAATCGAGTACTCCGCCAACTTTCCAATATCAAAAGACCAGCATAAATTTTACCAACTGTTAATTTACCATTATTCAACTGACCATTGGGCGGTACCAACAAATCGACCATATTTTTAGCCTGAAGCGGCCATATATTTTTGATTGTTTCACGCAATTCCCCATCAGCTTGGTCCATTTCTTCCGCTAATTCCAAAACAAAAATCAATCATAAATGATGGAAATTCAAACTGAAATTTACCTGGTCGCATTTTAATATTCAAATTTTCGCGAATCAACGCAAACAACGTTGTTGTAAAATTCACTTTGCCTTCGTCATCTACCGGCATATTCATACGTATCAGTTTTTTGTACGCTAAACGATTCGGGCATTTATTGCCGAAACCTAACGGAGGATCCATATTTTTCAGCATATCGTACATTTCAACGTAATTAATTTTTCCGCTAGAAAATAATAAAATTTAGTTATTTTATTGAATGAATTGATAGAGATTACGTTGCGTTTGGATCGTATTCGGCCCAAATTCGCACGAATTCGTCTAGATGATGGGCGCCCAAAATCGACGAGTCTCGCGTCAAATAATCGAAATTATCCATAATTACAGCAACGAACAAATTCAACATCTATAAAATTGTTAATTAATAAAATATAATAATTGATTGATTTGGTAATTACTAGAAATGAGCAGAAGAAGATGAATGAGACGAAATAAGCATAGGAAATATTCGAACCACAACTATTCGGCGGTTTTTTAGCTTGCGGATCGCATTGTTGTCCTCGAATACAGGACAACATGATATTTGGCCAAGCTTCACCTGTTGCACATCGAAACAACAACATCAAACCTTGAATGAAATTCCGGAAATTGTTATGACGATTTATCGATTCCGTTGGTACTTCTGCTATATTCCCAAACACCTGTTTAACAAATGTCAAATTCATCAATCAATCAATTATGGATTTGGCGAGCATTATCGATTACCTGCATGCCTATTATTGCATAAATAAAAAACAGCATGGCAATTAGAAGACAGACGTACGGAAGAGCTTTGAAACTTTGAACAAACGTCCATAGTAATATGCGAATTGTATAGCCTTGACGTAGTAATTTGATGAGACGAGCCGCTCGAAATAATCGCAAGAAACCAACATTGATGAAGTTCTCCTGTAAATTCGCCAAATTATAGCAATTTTCCCAAAAAAAACATCGACTAATTTCACTCACTACTCAATAATCTAAACCAAATTAATACTACTTTAATTTCCTAGAGAAATATCTACGTTTTTAATTATCAATGTTTTTCTAAATGTTGAATAAAGTGTAATTGTTTGTGTTTGATGTTTATGTGGTGCTAAGATACTCACCGTTAAATCCTCAATTACTAACTAACAAAAGCGTCTCATAAATCAAATCATAAAATTGAGACTCATGCACAAATCTATACAAGCTTTGAAATTATTTTTATACAAAAACGAAATTGTAATGCTGCTCGATCATCATTTTATGAATGATATGGCTCGTAATTTTAATTATAATTCAATATACCTGCATATATTTACCCATAGCAGCTATTACATCTATTTCCCATAGACTATCCCCAGGTGCTAGAGTCTACAACAAGCCAATCGTTTGAAACGGAAAACTGGATGAAAACTAGGGAACATATGCTACAAACTAACCTTCAATTAAGTTAATTATCTTAATTAATTGTAAAATCTAGAATCTAGACCGTAATCGGAACTAAACATTTTTTTATAATTATTATTAAAGGCATTAATCTAACAGATTTCGATTAAAATTGTAGATTACCATCAAAACTAGCCCTAATCTATGCATAAAGTGGAGTATTACGATATTTAGTTAGAGGAAATACAAGAAATTTATTAACACTTTGGTTAGAGTTCACCCGGCGCCTCCACCATTTTTATACAATTTTACAATTATACCCAATTTATTACGATTTGATTGATTTTCTCAACAATAATCGATCAAAATTATTAATTTAGACTCCAAAGTGTTAAAATTAGCCTACTCGATATTATTGGAGTTATTTTGTATAATTTTAATTGAATAAAACGTACCCTTTCTTTGGTAATTTTGTCCGCCCTTTCCTTGAAGTGAACAAAACATTTTAGTACAAATTATTGTGAAATAAAGTGATAAATATAGACAAACATGATAAATAGTGCAATACACAATCTCAAATTCTGTATAGATCCACAATTATATCCAAAAATTGAATCAGTAAATTTCTAATCGATGGTGGATCCGATTAGAATCGGAAATTGTGCGACTACAACAAGATAAAATCTCATAATTCTATAATTTATTATTATTTATGTTATAATCTATAATAATGATGATTATAAGATTTTATTTGATTGTAGAATTATAATTTATTATATTATAAATAAAAATAATGTGCGTTGCGAAAAATTAGAAAATTATCGATAATTCTCTCATTCCAGTACCTGAGAAGCTGCATGTGTTAATCTGTATAATTGTGTAATTTGTTATTTTTTCCAAACTTTATCATTTCATTAATCTTCATTTATTAAATAATCGATACTTACCCCAAATTCAACAACCATTGCATCAACTATACTTCCGATTACTGTAATGAAGTCGAATGTATTCCATGGATCTTTGAAGAAATTCTATTTAAATAGAAATTTAATTAGTAATAATCAACAATTGATAATGATTCAAAAAAAAAATATTTGTAATAAGTGTGTTTGTTTTGTTAATTCAATTAATAGTAGCATAAAAAGAGGGTAATCAATAATTAATTGAACTTATGCTTCAAAACTACTCCTAAATAATTGAATCTAAAACTGTATTAATTTGGGAGCCTAATTAGAGAGAGCCTAATGAAATTTTGGTAAATTATCAAAGGGATCAGGATTAGAAAAAAACTAAACATGCTACTAGAATTAATTTAAGCAATAAATAATTTCGAAAACAGAATTAATCAAAGAAAAACTTGTTTCTCGTCTAAGGGAAACAGTAAATTAATTAGAAATAACAGTGACCTATTAATTACTGCTTGCTACTAACTACTTTATAATATATGGTAAGTATAATAGAACTTGTGCCGTAATTTGAAAATATAAATGATAATAAATATGATAGAAATAAAATTGATCAAACTACTATCAAACAGATCTACTTATATTTTGGAAAACGTTCCAGCAACTACTTTAACTGAAAAATAAAACGATTTCGACTAAATCTAATGAATTGTTGTTATGTTGGTGTAAATGTTGATTGTGTGATATTATTTTATTGTTGTTCCAATAAATTGAATTTTACCTTGATGCCGAAAGCGATGAGCTTGAGAACAGTCTCACAAAGGAAGAGGAAGGTAAATAGAATATTCATTGCTGCCAGGATGTCAGACAACAAGGGCGGTGACTCGTGGTACTACAACAACTCTTACAAATGTAGCTCTACTAATTCTACAAGCAAAATTGCCTACCTGTGTGTCTGTCTTAATAATTTTTGTCAAAAAACTAGTAACGAAAT
>JAZBGZ010000180.1:11594-26723 GCA_037414795.1 Stenodera caucasica | reverse complement strand
CACCCCGTCAAAACAACAAAGAAGTCCATAATGTTCCAGATGTTCCTCAAATACGAGCCGCGATGGAGCACAAAACCTAAAGCTAAAATCTTCAATGAAGCTTCAACGCAAAATATTCCTAGAAAGTAAACTTCAGTTGCCTCCTAAATAACAAATAAACAACAACAATTAGCAATATTTGAACGTTGTTTTGTTGAATTGACTCACTAATTTTTGTGCTAACATGGTTTTATCGTGATTGGGGAGGTGCTCCTCCAATGCTAGCACCACACAATTGGCTATGATTGTCAAAAGCACGGCATACTCGAACGGATTAAGCTTCAGTTAAGGCGATATATATATAACAAAGAAATATGCTGATAACAATTGATAATTGCAACTCGACCTAGATTAAAAGACAATTGGTGTGATTTGTATGGTGAAAAAAAAGGATATGGCCACTCTATAATGAAGCGCGTGTATCTACGGATGGGGTTCTCTTCGGAGAACAGGAACAAGGAGGTGGGCCCCTGCCCTCCTGCCGCGCTGGCACCCCCCATTATATCAGCTGAGCCCGCCGCCGTCTTCTGCTGTACCGCCTGAGCCGCCGCCTCCTGCGCTGCGGCCAACCTGAAATCAAATTTACCATAAACCATTCAAATTTCGATCACAACTTTCACAAAAAAAAAAAAAACTAAACAAATAAACAAGCTATTATACGGTCGGATCGGCTATTGTTCTAATAATGGAAAAATCGACACGTGTCAATCTTGAAACACAAGACTCAATGTCCGGAATAAACTGTAAGAATTTTCTGATTTAACTTTTGTAGAAAATCACTCGTGCATCAACTAATCGTTTGATATGTTTACAAAAATACACAAAATTCAAAGCCAATCGGATATCTATACGTACGTAAAAATCGACAAAAGCTTCTAAACTGTCGATCATAATTTTATTACAAACACTTCACAATAATTTTCCAACAATTGTGGCCCATTTTCACGGGCTTTAATTACGTGCTATGTTGTCAGTATGTTCGTTGATAAGCTTTTAAGCTGGCTCACTGAAATGTCTCCATGGTACATACGCAAAAGTTGGCATTTGAAGTGTCCAGACGGCGCCTGAAATCCATCCAGACGTCGCCGACGCTACGGAGCCACCATTCACCAGATATCTAACTATATACATATATAGGTTACGCAGTTGAAGCTTTCCTTTTATTATAGATGAATCACTATTTCAAATATTATTCATGCGGTAAAATCAAGACAACAAAACTGAAGACTTTCCAATACGATTCTTCTAACTTCTGAGTCAAGTAGAAAATTTTGCTAACAATGCTTCTAACTCAAGACTCAATTATTTTGTTTATTGTAAGGATAATTGTTGTTTTTATTTGTTGTAAATACATATATGTATTTGTATATTTGTGTAAAAGCACGTGTCCCAGATGACGCAGAGCTGCAAAATGACGTCACAGCCACCATAACGCCTTGTGACGTCAGACGCGCAGGATCGATATAACTAACTGCAGCATTCAGAAGAGCCAGGACATCATGATGATGAACTAATTAACTGTATATTGATAACAGCATTATTGTTTTGTTAATCAATTTTGATATTTTGATCATTCAATCGATAACAAGAAATTGAAACAAATCATTGAATAAAATATGAATCGAAAAATAGACTGAACTCTATTTACCTCTAGTTTTGGGAATTTCGACATTCAGTCTTTTTATAATTAATTTGACAATTAATCCGAATCCTGCTAATAAATCTGAGCATTTCCAAAACAACTTGCTATTTTTTTATTATTTTAGTTATAAGTCTGGAGTCCGCACATGTGGCTCTTTAATAAGGATGCAAAAATCAATTGACCTCCATTAATTCACTAAATATATCCCTGATAATTACACTTTTACTCTAAAAACTATAAATAATTCAAACTAACGTCAATTTTTGGTTATTTCTAATACTTAACTATTAGTTTGACATATACTCTATCTAATCTAATCGATTTTGGAACCAGAAATTAATCGTTGAAAATTGATTCCGATAAAATTCGCTCCCTTTATTTCATCGGATTCAATAGAATTTGTTCATGTGAATATTCGGATAATGATGAGAATTGAGAAGCGGCAATTTACTTCTAATTCTAATAATTTCAATAATAACAATCGCAACAAAGACAGAGACTTCTATAATACATAAATGGAACAATAGTTGTATAGAACGAGAAATAAGAGAGAACCGAATTGAGAATAGAGAGAGAATGGATCTCTTCATTTTTAATATCTGTACATTTCTGGAACGCTCTATAACTGCTTTTGAAGCAACTTGAGCGATTGCAAGACGCGCTTGTTTTTTGTCTATTTTTTGGGGGGAAAGCCATCAATTCGATCGAAGACACAAGAGACAATTTCGCCATTAAGAATCTTTTAGGACTTCAGAGAATAAGGCTGCTGAGCCTAAAAACACTGATTAATTTTGAAACAGACTTAATTAAGGGCAATAATATAATTTAAATATGGACGAATACAGCAACTTAACGACAATACTGCGTTATAGACTCATAAATTGTTTGGTGCTTTCTAAATGAGGCATTTTAAATTATTAATTGATTGAATTATTGACGGTTTCTCAACTGCCGTAATAGACCGAAATGTGTGCTTAAAATTGAATTGATGGAATAGATGAAGTTTTTTGGGAGATATGAGATATGGTTGGGAGTTTTTCGTGGAAATGGTCTGAAAATGCCCATTTATATGGGTCACTGAGATCAATGTGCCAGGAGATTTGGTACGACAGCAGGGTCGTTCACATAACATGCTTGGAGTATAGGGCGGCGGAATCGAGCATTGATTTCCGCCGGTCTATATAATATTTAAAATTCAATAACAACCCCTTCAATAATAAATCAATTTTCATTTATTGATATAGTTAGCTAACCTGATACGTCGTCGGAGTGTGCTTACGACAGCATGCCTCCATTTTGTGATTACTGTATGTAGGTGCTCAAGGTTTCGTTTGTGGAACAGCAGTAGCCGCGGCCTACACCGCCAACCACCATCATTATTTTTAAGAAATTGGCACAGAACACTTGAATTATTTTATGAATATATCAAATTCAATTAATAAAATCGACACAAACACAATACAATCTTCATTTTTTGTTTTTTATTGTTGTTTTGTTTCGGTTGTGTTTTCATCCAAAAAAAATAAAAACAAAATTTAACCTTTTGCACTACAATTCGTCTTCTTGTTGTTATTAGTCCGCACCCGTACTCTCAGAGCTAAAAGTTTGTCGGCTTGTATCGCCGTTTTTCGACCATAAGAATGCGTGCTATGGACTTGATCCTGGCTGATGTGGCGCTGTCCTGCGCCCTAACTCCTAGGACCCATTGTCGTTCCATACATCCAGATCACTAAGGACCAATACAAACGGCAACTGTTCAACACAACAACATATATATATATATATATCGTATATATGTATAGATGATCCTTGCCACCGTTACCACCACCACTATTGCCACGTCCTCATGCGTTGCTTTCATTCATCTTTTTCAGCATACGATTGAAAGCGTGACGCCAACACTAAAAATTCACAATGTTCGTGTGCCGATTTTCATAAATATTCAAAGCTTGACGAGACACTATCGAATCAATTTAACCACTTTAACTCATTCAAGGACTCAATATAACAACAATTATCGAAAAAAATGCAAAAACTACACTGAAATCGACGAATTTTACAAATCACATCTCCTTCATCTCACACAATAAATACACATTGAAAATCCACCAATTTATCACTTCACCTCTCTAATCAAGTCGATTTCAAATATTATAACCCTACTGTAATCTACTATTGGAAAATTATTGGAAATCTCCCTGAAAAACCTCAATTTCTACTAACAGCGCCATCTATCCTGCACTCAAAATAGCGACAGCCGAAAGCTCTACTGAAAGCCCCCAATTCAACTAGATGGCGCTCATACTCATATTGGTAGTTATAATACCGGCAGTGGAAAGCTCCGCGATCGCTTAGTTCCGCCAAATTCCACTAGATGACGTCCATCGTTGTATTTAATCGAATCGCAGTTTTTTCCGATTTGAAACTTACATGATATCGCCCAATTTGAGTCGGGTCTGTATAAGGGCACATGATTTATGATCGGATGTTGTGACGGCCCTGCGACGGCGGGCATATCGAATCGATGGTAAACTTTCATCCATTGCACGTACCATCGGTGATGATCCTCGTCGTCGGTTGGACAGATGCCGGCCAGCCAAACCACCCAACATCCTATTGAAAAGAGATAAATTAAATTTTCCACCCAATTCGTGAGCGTATCGTCTATCGTCTAATTGAAAATTCTCAACATAACAGCTGTCAACGAGAAGAATTGTAACTGTGATCTAATTGATAGGACCATGCGACTCTTAAGAGTTTTATTGGAATTAAAGCTTAATATGCAATTTTATAAAATTGCTGATGTCGTCATTTGGAAGATGTACCCCTTCTTCTTGCCTACAATCCGATTGGTGTCTTCGTTTAAATTCCAATAAATATCAAAAGAGGGTGTAGTATTGTTACAAAAATGTTAATATCGTTGAGTCATGCATAATGCCAATAACATCAAAGCAAATTCAGAAAATTGTTGACTATTTCTGCTCTAATCAAACCTTAAATGGATGTTAACAAAGTGTTTTAAAGTGTTATTAAAATTAATTTTCAGTTGGTTACATTCTAGAAAGTTTAAAACAAGTCACAATAGAGTACAAAATTCAATAATTCATGCTTTTAATTGAATCTCAAATATCGTTCCCCAACAAATACCGATTTTTTTCGTACATAAGGACATTATTAGAGTAAATCCA
The DNA here is from genome assembly GCA_037414795.1 of Stenodera caucasica. Lineage (NCBI taxonomy): Eukaryota > Metazoa > Arthropoda > Insecta > Coleoptera > Meloidae > Stenodera > Stenodera caucasica. The sequence goes on along the minus strand of JAZBGZ010000180.1, from coordinate 21,854 downwards.
AAAAAAGGGGTTGTCAAGGCAACTCGTGTGCAAATATGATAGGTGATTGAATTGATTATCCAGCCTACTGTGTAAAAATAGTTGGTTAATACTCGAACGATCTCTAGCTCAACGAAATCGACAAGCGTGATCCAATTATTTAGATTTGTTGATGATCGAGACTTGCTTGGCGATTGGGACGCTTTCAGAATCGTTTAGATGAGTTTCAAGCTTAATTTATGATTTTTTTTTTCTGCTTTAGATGAATTACGAATCAATGAATCAATTTTTCGCATCTTTGGAAATTTTCAAATATACCTTGATTGCGTCTGTTTTTCCAATGCGCTCTATTCAATGAAGCTTCGACTTCCATGCTATGATTTATATGTATCTACGTACAATGTTGATAGTCTATTTTTATGGGAAATAATCGGGAACGTTTCCTGTAAATTTTTTATTATCTCTCCTGGAGGATGTAAAGAGTTGAGAACAAAACTACAAGAGGCTTCTATTTAAAGCTGCGATGTATAGTGGAAAGTATGTTATTATTTGTGCATGTGTATGTGTGTAAGTGAAAACACACAATATTTATGTTAACGTAGGAAAATGACTATTCGTATCTGACTGAAAATAAATCAATAGCTGCTAGAGGAGAAAACTCAAACAAGAGGTGTGCTTTCGCTAAAAATTAGCGTTAATAAAATCGTAAAGCTCTAAAGCGAGTAGCTTTTAATGAGGAAAGTTGCAAATTGGACTATTTGGTGTAGTGCATCATTCTCAACAAAACCATGCTTAGTGCATCTAGCAGTGTAAACTTCTACAGGTCTCTTTCGAAATCCAATAGCATGCTTATAGTTCAATTTTGGGGCATTTCGAAGATTGCTAGTTGTTCAGAAATATTGTTGTTGGTGTTCGCTCATTTTTTTATGGGAATGATTATTATTTTTTTTGTGAACATGTCAATCAGTATTGTGTACACATCATAAGTCGCGTTGATGTGTTTATACCTCTTGACACCGCCACCCCGGCCGGGCTGAGCAATATAAAGCATCCACATCGATTTAGAGCCCCGGCTGCTCGACTATATTTATAGCGGCAGCATTCAAATTTTCACGTTACACATTTCTGGACCATTCTACGCACCCTTATAATTTTCGTACATCGAAATTTGAAATTTCACCGTCAAATATTTACCAGTTGCAAAAAAAGATAACGGAGATCATCAAAAATTTTCTGATAGATAAAAATTGATAAATCTCAAATGTAAATGTTAGTTTGTGTATAAAAGTCGAGTATTCTTGTTTTATGGGCAAAACAAAACATCAAAAGATATTCAGTTGGAGTCGACGTTTATAGAGGGTGAGGGTGCTATTTCCATAAATTCCAGAAGGGTCTACAACGTTGAACCAAATAATTTACTAGAACATCAAAGAAGTCTTCTAATTTGAAAAACTGTTCGTTGTAATCATTCCATTATTATTATTATCTATTGAATATTCAATAAATTTTACAAGGGCCTTCCTCAATTTATTAATATAAATAAATCGTCGCAAAGTAAATTGAGGAAGAACCGTTTAAATCTTCTTTCATGTCCAACAAACAACACTTCAATAGAGATTCTATAATTTTTAATGATAATGTTCCAATTATCATTTTTTTTGAGTTTGAATAATTGGTGATTAAGGGATTATTCGTCGATTTTCCATCTCATGATTGTTTTGATACTGTAAATCCTGGAGCAATTTCGAAGGAGTTCTAGTTTTTGAATAAATTATAAACTTCGAGGATATGCTCGTAAGCGAATCCACCTTTTAGAAAACAGTTGCCACTTAACTGATTGGCTTCAAATTCTGCAAATATATTGATGATAATAATAATAATAATCTCATTCGGGCCCTTTTGGCACAATTCACTAAAAAAATTTCCAATTTATCCATCGATCATTCAACAATACGTGAGTGAAATTTCAATTCGAGATTAGAGAAAATAATTTCCCGGATAAAGTTGCCGATTCGGTGATTTTTTCAAGTGGACATAATAATCATCGTATTGTGCTAACATCTTGAACTCGCTCCGTATTTCTAGTATAACACCAAAACAGTATCGATTCTAGAATTATTACTTTTGGCGATTGACAATGAGCGGATTACGATCTAGATTTTGGATTAGAATCAGAGTTTTTTTCGTGATAAAAAAAATTGTGGTGAATTGATTTTCGGCAATTTTATCCGATAGTTCCGCGATGGGCTGAAAACAACGATCATACTTCATATGGAGATGAAGCAACAGGTTTGTTCAACAAGTATGTACCAGAATCATGCAGCATCTGTGTTGGGTCCATTCTCGGTTTTTCTATTTACAATCCAATAATAGATGAATCGAATGCTGTTGTGTAATAAATTGGATTTATAGCGAGGGGTGTTGATGACTCAAGAAAATTTGCACCGCAGAAATGAGTTTCCGTCTATTCACCACAAAAAAAAAGCACAATAAATCTTGACAACCTGATTATAATACGAATACCGGTGAGATTTAATTAAATTGTCATTGTCTAATTAAGATAAATATGAGCATAGTTGAGAGTATCGCTTGTCGTCACGTAATAATCTAGTAAATATAATCATGATAAATCGAATTATGCACTATCATCAATATTGTTGATTTAATCAAGCATGATTTTTTGTTGTCGAGATATCGAGAGCGAGAGAGAGCGAGAAGCTGGTTGTATTATTGATGTACCACCTGTTGTTACTATTGTTGTTGTGCTTGAGGCTGTGATGATGGGGGTAGTTTTGTTCCGGACCAGAATTCGGCTTACAAAATCGATACTTTTAGAGCTCATGACAACGTTGTTGACAGGTCCAATTCTAGCATAAATTCAAATCCCAACAACACAACTAATTTCGATAATTATGCAAATATTTTCAATTAACTAGAATACTAAAATCTATTTTGCTAGCAATCAATTATTATAATTATTAATATGAAAGAAAGCTCATAAAACTAATGGATTTTGCACTAAAATCCTGTCAAGCTTATTATTATTTTCAGCATGAAAGCATTAGTGCGTTGTGTTAAATTCCTGTCAAACTAATTTCCAATTACCTGCAACGACCCTTGGGCCTGTATATTCTCCATTCTTGTCAAGATGAAAATTGAACACTCCAATAGATCAGGTCCAAAACTAGCCGTAATTAAACAAAATATTCATTAGTTTGGCCAGAAATTCTCGCTTATCGCCAGATTTTAGTTGAGAAATTATTTGGATTTTGATCAAATGCTACAAGAAAATCAAAGAATCGACGTGTAATTTGAGAATTCTCAATTCCACAATGCAAATAAAGCTGATTAATAATTTATTCCATATAATTTAATCGGAGACTGAGTTCTATCAGGGGAAATAACGTGATGGAGCCAAGGGCTTGGGAACTTGGACTTTATTCAATTCCAAATTTATTCATATTCTATTTCGGTATTATAATATAGAGTCTAGAACAATAAACAATAAGGGATTATTATGGCTCCCTTTCAGTACTCGGGAGAGTTCAAGTCAAAGTGGAAAACACAAAACGACACTTTCCATTCAACAATTATTCTGCTCGTTATCAATAATTACATGAGGAGATTTTCGTTTCAATTTCACCGTAAATTGGCTGGGATCTAACGGAAAATGTCGATTCAAACAAAACGTTTGCTTCATGTCGAATTTGACGAGTTCTTCAAACGACCAAGATCCTGGATTGTTCTATTGAAAAAAATTGAATCGATTCCAGTGTAAAGTCTTGGCTAGAGACGTTCGGTTTCCTGTCGGATTTGACAAGTTATTTGAACCGACAAAAGCTATGTCGGAGTTGATTTTATTAGAAGAAAGTTTAAAATTTCTATTAAAACGTTTATATTTATTTCAATTCCCATAAACATTATTCTTAATAAGTCTATGGAAATTTCCATTTATCTGTAAATTTATCTTGACAAGTGAAACAGGTCACATTTAAACATTAACAACGTCGGTCACTTGGAGAACGGAGAATTTTATTATCGAGAAACAACACACGCAACATCTCTATTAGAGATAAGACACTATTAATAATTATTTATGAAAACTTGTTATTTTTATCTTGTTCATTCAGTTTTGTTGGTTGGAATTCTCTGTTCAAGTAAACTTTCATCATTGCTAATTATAAAGTTGTTGAAGTTATAATTAGTCGATAGAGTGAATTAATTGAAGTTTGGAGTACAAAGTTGCCGGAAAGAAATCTTTGTGTACTTCAAGGGCTGAAATTATCGGAATTAAACAAACAATTCCAATCATTTTAATGAATCTAGTTTTTTGTTGTAGAATTGGCGTTGTAAAAATGGTGGATGCGCCGGGCGATTATCGCCTAATTAAATGCGACCGGATTTTAATGGCTTCAATTCCAATTTATCAATTCAAACGAAACTATCAGAACATAATTCTACTGTTAATTAAACTGTATCGATTTGTGTTCAATGTGATTGGTAATTTTCTTGAAATGTCCGTAGTTTAGAAGCGGTTAATATAAAGTTCATTCAAGTGGAAAATATGCAAAATTTACCGGATAAATTAGCCATCTTCATGTTAGTTACCGAGATGGAAATGGCGTCCCTATTTATAGTTCAACTGAACGAATGCATTCGGAATTATTCAGCGAAATACTAGGAATTCTTCTGTTGTGTCGAGTTCGAGAACTTCACGTAAAGTTATTTGACGAAATTTTTTTCTAATCGCGATTTTATGCGAGAAATTTGCAAATTTCGGGATATTTTTGCCAACATCGCATGTTCAACGACGATAGAATCGAGCTTAATTATTTATATCGGATTGGGACAAGGTGGTCAAGATAAGCTTTAGAGTAGTTAAACAAACGATTAAAATCAGCACTGAGACAATTTTAAATTCGCTAAGAATTATTTTTATATTCCATCGATAAAACTGGGGAGCTTCACTCACAATTTGGCCAAGGCGACATTGTGAATTCTCATTGAGAATAAACGAGGATAACACATTAAAACGCTTTAATGTTTCGATTAAGGCCGGATAATTGTCTGTGCGTGTTTCAGTTCTTACTGTTGTGGAAATATAATTTAAGTTTCGGGCCACATATATGTTCGGTCAGAAATGATCGCGTGCCGATTGATCACAACTCTTTCGATAAAATAATCGAGTTGATAAACGGATTCTTAATGAAACACAACTGAAGCTATCGAAAAAATTCTAGAGTGGGAATCGAGCAAAAACATTACACGTCCAAAAGCTCAAATCGATTATAAATTGCGATTTTCCCGGCTGCGCCTTCGTTAATTAAAATTCACAGATTCAATTGAAACACAACGGAAAATCATTAAAAAATTAACATTAAATTTCGCAATAAGGCACCTGTCTTTATTTCCAATTCAAATTTTGAGTAATTTGTCATTATCAATATTGGAATTGTTAGTAGTTTTGATGAAGAAACAAGAAGCTTGGGACATGTGAGGAACAGAAAAAAATCTATTTGTATTATCTTTACATCTTGTTTTCTGTCAGTTATATTAAGAGTCAGCTTTTCGAGGAAAATAATTAGATTTGGCGCTTTGCTGGGGATAATTCTAGGTCTTTTAAGTTCCCATCCGAATCTCAAGAGACGAAAATTTGAATTCGAAGACGTACAATATGTCGGATATTGATTTTCCTCGTTTTTTCCGTAAACATAAATATGTCTTTATTCTGTCGATTCTCGACTATAGTCAATATTTAAAATTGATGAATATTTAATGTTATCAAAACACCGTCGATTTTTTAATAATCACATTTATTGATTAAAATTGAGTATTGTTATCTCATTCGAATTATTCAAGTCAATTTGATTCGATGAATTAGATGATTTTTGTGGAGTAATTATTTTCGGTCGCTTGAAGATTGACATTGATTGATTTGGGGTGATTTCGGAAAATCTACTTTTAACATAAATTCGACATTTAATAATGGAGCAATAGGATTCGCAACAAGTTGTTGTATAGAATCCATTGTAACACAAAATTCCATAAAACACACTCATTCTTTTACATTGAAATCTCATCAAGCCATCGAACAATTAAATAACAATTATTCTCAATTTACGACAATTACCAACTTACTTTCACTGTTAATGCAGAAAAAACCCCACAATAATAATATTAATAAGAAATTATTCCACTTTACGAACATAGCCGCACATATCTGAACACTAAACTGTGATGATTAAATTAATTATTTATTTTATTGATGATTTAATTGTAATTATAAAATTCTACGTATAGTCTTGTATGAAGGACCCTTTTTTTAAGGGCATGTTATCCGTTTTGCGGCCTCCAGCCGACTGAAGCCCTTCCTATGAAGCGTCGAGACGCATCGACTCACTTTATCGAAACTGATGGTTTTACTTAATTGATAACAACAATAACGAGTTACAACAATAACATTGAGTGAAATAACAATTGTTATCAATATTGATATGTCTGTTATCAGTTCGATCTTTGACTGTGAGCCCTTCGAGTTGATCCAATAGAAATCAATAATTTAAGATCAAATTGACAACAGTCTATTTTACGATTGATTGAACGCCTTTATGCTTCGACATTTTGATGTATAGTTGGTGTAAAATTGTTTTTGAACATTCAACAAACTTTAGAAAGTCCATTTTTTCGATTATTAAAATCATTTATAATCAATTAGGTAGTTAAACGAAATCAATAGTTTGATTAGGGCCAGGATACTAACAAAACTTTGATTTCCTAGAGAAACTCCGCTTCTCTGCAATCCCATCATCATCATCATCATCATCATAAGAGCATTATAGATTATTTTCGGGATTATATTGTGATTTCTCTCCGTAGACTTCAATCTGAGCGGAATGGTTATTTCTTTTGTTCGCAGTTTTTGGCGAAAGTTGAACAGACCAAATTCTTTTCACGTACAATCTTTTCAGTTTCAATCGAAAGGAAAGGACTACTGTAATTTCGTGGATATTTACAAAGAAATTGTTAATAGCACAGAAAGTCTCGGTCCCACAATAGAATTAATTGAGGCAAATAACAAAAATTTTCAATACGATTTATTTGATTAAAAAAACAGAACAAAAATATATTACTTATTTTGATTATTCTAGCTCTGTATAGAAATAGAATTTATAATCCTACACGTCGAAATAATAATCCTCTAACTAGAATTAATCCTGGAAAGTCGAGAGATTTCCGGATTTAGCTCGAATCTTACAATTCCCAACAGGAATTCTAAACAAAGTTCGTTACGCTAATTATTCAATTTTTAAAATTAAACACCACTAAAAAAGTATGCTATTTTAATTAATACGCTGCGAAATCGCATTTTTTACGGATTCAGATTGCAGTAAATTTAATTTTTAATTGTATTTTTGACCCTTTTCTTCTGCGTTGATTTATCGTGCTCTAGAGGAAACTCGTTCGCGTGACGATTTCCATTATTTCACACATCCGTCTATATTTGGAAATTGGACCACTATTTTTTCGTTCTCAGTCATTTTTATATTCAAATGAGTAACTTATCGAGGATAATAAAGAAAATTTTTTAGTAAAACAGTTGTAAACTAGTTTCGTTTAATGAATTAGCGTGATTTTAAAAATTACTTTCACAAATAACAGGAAGTTCTAGCGGCCTAATTTCGCTTGTTCCCAACAAATTTACACACCCTCTTCAGTAAGGTCCAAATCAATAACGAGTTTTATCGATTCATAAAAAATTATTTATTTATCTGATATAAGGAGAATTAACAATATTACGATTTAATCGATAGATACATTTTTCCTTTAAGCGTTTGCTTCACCGGGTTGATTTTCTTCAATATCTGCGTCATTATATTCACTAGTTGTTCGCTACTCAATCCAGTTTTCTTTGATTTGAATTTCTGAAGTAGTTCAGTTGTTGTCATCGGTTTCCTCATTAAATATTTCCGTACAGCATCCTCCGTGATGCCCGATTCGCTATTAATTTTAGAAATATCGTTAAATAAATCTACTGAGTTTATTAAATATGAATAGAAACCTTGATCCCATGTTGTAGCTGGGTAGATCAAGTTTTGATTTTTTAGATGAAGGTCCAGCCAGAGCATCATTAATAATTTTTCGTTTATTATCTGTAGGAGTTGCTGAACGAGAACTGTTTGTACTAAAAAAAATTAGTATTTATTTTAATTGATTGGAAAATACTGAGAAAATCACCTGCTCGGTTCGATTTCCTCCTTTTTAGATGCCTTCTTATCCGATTTCTTCTTTTTCGTATCTTCATCTGTACTACTATCCGAACTGAAATCACTATTTGATTCCTCTTTTTTCTTCAAATCCTTCTTACTATTATTGTCTTTTTGTTTCTTTTTATTCTTTTTTTTGTTTTTATCTTTATCATCATTATCATCGTTTTTATCATTTGTTTTATCTTTATTATTCTCGTCATCCTCATTGCTTTGTTCTTTGTCAGATTTTTCGGAATCTTCATCTGAATCTTCATCTGATGTTAATAATTTACGTAACGCTTTCTCTTCAGCTACACTTTCTAAATTAGCATTTTCCGGTTCACTTGCACTACTATCACTAATATAATCTAATTCGCGACCTTCACCATCACCATCATCGGAATCTTCGAATGCTTCCAAATCTGTATCGCGTTTCGATTTCTTTTTCGGATCGTCTAAAAATATTTTAATTAATTAATATACTATTAAATGAGAATTATTACTCTTTTTTGTTTTCTTTTTTTTCTCAGTTTTATCTTCCTCCTCTTCTTGTTTCTCATTTTCATCTGCCGATTCTTCATCTGAACTATCCATCCATTCATCCATATCAGAAATTTTCAATTCTTCAAAAAGATTCAAACAAGTTTAAATTAATTTCATTTAATTTGATGTTACCTTTAGATTTTTTTGACGTTGTTTTCTTGCCTTTCTCTTCACCTTCTTCCACCTCACCATCTTCTTCGCCTTTCAATCGTTTCCTCAACATCAACGAGAAAAAATTCAAATGTTTGTTACGCTTTGTAAATTCTTGTTCAGCTTCTTCAGCAGTTAACGATTTATATCGTTGAACTGGTTGGAATTTATACCTGAAATTCGATATTTATAGATTGATTAATTTATGGAAAATCTATCGTTACCATTCTTGTAAAGGAAAAGCTTCAATAGCTCCATCAGCTGCATGGGTGAAAACGTAATAGGCTGCATTTTCCGACACACCACCTTCTCGAATACCTTTGAATTTCTTTACAGTACTGCCGCATGATTTCAAAATCCACGGTTGATCATCCGCCCGATATTTTCTAGCGACAATTCCTAATTTTTTACGTCTAGCTTCTTCTTTGGCTTCTCTACCGAATTCTGAACCAGCTCCAAATCTGATGATAACAAATCATTGAAAAATTCATTTAAATATAACAAGCATATGTTCAATAATACTTTGGTTGTTCTTCATCCATTCCTTTATATTCTCGTAAATTATTTTCACGTTCCATTTTAACTTGCGTCCATTTTGTGAAATCTACTTCTAAATTACCATTGAATCTCATTACATGATAACGTTTATTCACATTTTTTGGTACTTTTATCGTATATTCTTGCACATTACCCACCTAAAATTTTTACGATAAATAAAAATTGAGCTAAACTCGTACTATCTTACCGAAGTGGAACTTGAAGACGACATTTCAATTATGTTTGGGAAACAATAATTAATTATTTCTAAATCGAATTAAATTATGTTTAGATAGGCGAATAATTTCAACACATAACCACAAAATTAAATAACTGTCAAAATCAATGAAATTAGAAATAACTAGAATGCTAGCCTTCTATTTTGCCCTTGCTTGAGAACATCACAAGGTCGTCTCACTTTGTCCGTTTCATTGTACTAAGGCTTCAAATTTTCTATTTCACTTTCTCGGTGCCATCAGCTCACCAGGTAACACCAGGAAAAGTGAAACAGAAAATCTCGTCTGTTGCACCTTGCTTGAAAAGCTTACTTTTTTCAACGACAGATGACAAAGTTGTCAAGTAAAATTGATGGTTGCATAAGCAATAATGCTTTGATAGGACAAACAAATTTGAAGAAAACAATTATTACTCAAAATATAATTATTTCGAATAGATTTATTCAGTCTCCAAAATTAATATTAGTCAGCAGAAAATTGATAATGAGATTATAAAAAACAATTGACGAGTAGCTCTTTAGTACAATAGTTTTTTTTTTCTCATCTTATCCTACGGTAAAAGAATAAAT
>JAZBGZ010000179.1:59683-72236 GCA_037414795.1 Stenodera caucasica | reverse complement strand
CAACAAAACAACTCTAGAAAATTCACATTATAGAGCGGCACATCCATATCGAATGCAAACGGAATAGTCTCTGCATCAATCAACAGTACTGCTCCATAGAGATAGTGATCGAACGTAATAAATCTCGCGACATTAAAACGAGTAACAGTCTGATTTTATTGGATTCATACCGAAATAGTTCTGAGTTTTCAGTTCTCAATTTTAACTGAAAATTCTATATTGCTTAAATTTTCTCAAATTATTCGAAAAGAATGGTGGAAAACTGGAATTTCCAAATCAACCAAAGACAAGACATTTGAATATCTCAAAATACTAACTGAGCACTAATCTGAACTAATTGAGGTCCGGATTAGCGAGTATTATTATTTCTCGTATTAATATTCCCTCAATAACACCATGAATATCGATCAAAGAGATTTCTAATTGATTTACAATTTTCTAAAAATTATTATTATTTAAATTTGTAAATATTTAGATAGATTGGAAAGTTGAATCAGTGGCGTAGCTAGAAAACCGGAATTTCAGTTTATCGGATCAAAGAGGTTATACTGAAAATTTTCGAGAAAACTGTGACAGTATGAAATTGAAAATTGTTGAGTTAGAATTCGAAATTTTCAACTTAATTGGCCTATACGCTAAATTATATAGATTAACACATTGAAATTTTCGTAGGAAATTCGAAGACTATTTTTGGAGCTTGAATTAGATTTTTAACAAGTCCAGCCACTTTATATGATGCGAAACATCCGGAATTATATCGCCGAAAAGAACTATTAATTATGATGTTAAATTATGATCATTAACTAAATAATCTGATGAAATTGATTTTTCGACCTCGAATTTTAATTGGGATAATAATAAGATAAATTTTGATAGGCTATTCAGTTTTTTGATAATAAATCAAAAAATCTGGCACAATTTTTCAAAAGACAACGAAGACTCAATTAATAGCATGGTGCCTAGAAATATGGCCGAATAAGGGGCTGGACTTTTCGTATTGTGCGTAACGCAACACATCACAAAACAACAGGGGAGCAAAATCGGCCATCGTGCGAAACATTCCGTAAAATAAAAATATCCTATATTAGTTGAATGACTAATATATCGTGTCATTTATATAACGGACCAACATCAAGAAAATATAATGAATCTATTTGTGGAAAATGGGGTCCTCATCTTTGACATGGACCTTTTTCATAATTAAGTGACCATAGTCTGGGAAACAGTCGCTATTATAATACGATGACTATGGGGAGGACAAAGAAGCCACGCATGTACTGTATCAATTTGTTGGGTTCGTGTATATTTCTTTTGTTTGAAACGCTGTCTAGATTATAATTCAACTAAAATGAATTATTACCCTTCTATGAACAGGTATATATAGTTAATATAGCTTGCAACTATTTATAACTGAGAAGGCTCATTTGCAAGTCGCTCGAAATATTAACAATTTTCGATTATAGAGTTGAAGAAATTTTGAAAAATTTCGAAAATAACTGACCTCTCTGCTATATAACAATAACAAGTATGGCCTGTATTGTAGATTGGAATATATAGGGGTGGGTTTGCTATTTTAAGTAAGGGTGAGGATTCCTAATATCCGGAATGTTCGCGATCTTAGCGCGCATTGTGTATGCCGCGCGGGGATTACCCCATTAATCACTTGGGTCATTGTATCAACTATCAAAGCGTGCAAGGTCTCGCAACAATAGTCCGCGCGCTCGACTGCACACACCCCCCATAGCTAGGGCCGTCCCGACGCTCGCCTCTATTCCTCTACCCTCGACGGTGAAAGCACAGAAAACAATCGAATTTCCATTATGGAAAATGTTAGGGCGCCGCTATATACACACATACACATAAACATCACGGATTTCGCTCAGAAATCGTCACCATATACAGAGTGTCCCAAAACTACCTCCCCATAGAAAACAGGCAGTATTTGGGCAAATAATCTGTTTTTGAAAGAAAAAAGTCCTATCTCAAGCGATAAGTGAGAAAAGATCCTAAATTTGACCAATCAATTATAATTTTCGTTGCCTAGCAACTTATCAGATTTTTTAGTAATATTAGTGAAAAATCTGAGGTGAGCTTCTGGGATTGGTGGAATCGGAACATTTATAACTCGGTAATGTGAGACAGAGGAAAACTTATTTTAGTGATTTTGGAGTCTTTTTTGCCTGTTTTCTATAAGGAGGCAGTTCTGGGACATTCTGTATATCTTTCAAAATATCGCAATTGAAAATAATCACATTTGCATTGATTGCACTAGTGATAATCTCGAATTGAGATTATGATGTGGAATAATAACAGATGGCTCAGATCTGACACTTGTTCAACAGTTTTCCTAGTTAACGAACTTTAATAAACAACCTAAAAATTCCACACATCTGCTATAATCCAGTATTACAGTAAATAGAATAGTTTTTCCGTTATTTGAATTGTACTAGTTTTTTTGTTATTATAGAAGACTTGTATTATAGTGGTTATTGTTAGAAAATTTGATTCGAATCCGCATTATTTCGCTAACATGGGTTTTAATTGAAATCTCTCAGTCACACAACAGCCCACCCCCTAGCTTGACGTATTTCATAGGTGTCATCAGCAGTGGCCATTTATCAACTTGGGTAAAAATTGCCCAGTCTACAGGAAACGTAAATTTCACTGGAGCAAAAACAACGCTGATTGAACTAGTCAGAAGGCATTTTCCCTCGAATCGCCGAATTCTATCTGTGTTTTGTTATATACAAAAATAAATTCAACTCAACCGGAAATACAGCCGAAATATAAAAACAACAACCAACAACAACAACAGTAAATTTTATTTTAATCCGCTAATTGTCGGCATATCAGTGGAAATTTTCAATTTTCCATGACTGGATGACATTATAGCGGGATGCGTGTATAACATTCCCTGCCACATTTTGAACAGCTATGGTATTCTAATTGAAAGCCCATGTTATATGTCGACTGATAGTATTCGAAATATGTTGAATCCACATTCTGGATAAACATATAGCTATTCCAGTTAAATTAGTAGTTGTCTATTAAACGTACGCAAAATCACCTGTATCCAACAAAACGAGCCGTGCAATAAATTATAGGACAACTGTATAGTAATTGATACCCCCGTTTATAGAAATAATAAAAAAAAAAACACCGAAACTCAACATATATTTATTGCAACATTGTCTGGATCTATAATCCAGACAATGTTGCAATTTGTAGACGTGAGAACGTCAAAGTAGGTAGTCGCAATGTAATTTTATTTTGAAATATAAATAGGGGACGTACTTTTTTATATTCGAAGATGAGTCTATGAAAAATTCACCAAACCCATAATTCATGGTCTTTAACAATAATAGACGTCTAAAATTAGCCTGACATGTTGTCGGTAGACATTTTTCTTTCACAATTACGCCTTCCAATCGCTACAAACTACAAACCCTACCCTTCTTTGTCGTTTTGTCAAATTTAAATCGAAATTTTCATGTTGTATTTCGATCCGAAACGGAACATCGTAAATCTCAAACTAATTTTATATAGACGCAGAAATAATATAATTTCGAATAAATAACAGTAAAATTCTACTATATTCATTAACTTATTAAATGATTTCTATACAGTTATTTTTACGGTTCGATATTCAAATGAGCCACCGATTACCGATTAATATTTTTATTATAAATATTAATAAAATATTGGAGAAATTCGAATTAATTCCGACCGGTAGTAAACACGTTTGAAAACAACTCGGACAACTGAAATAGCTGAATTTATTTGTTTATTTATTTAATCGTTGTATAGAGGAAATGGTAATTTTCGGAATTTATTCGAGAAATGAGCGACAAGACAACTGAAATAACTCGACGTTCCGCAGAAAACGCATATTTTAAATTTCTCCAAATTATTATTAATTATCGGTTGATTTCGTGTAGTCGACCAGAATTAGAATTCGAGCATTGTTGGATTTTCTAGCTGACGTTATGATCAGTTTGTTTGACAACAAAGAAACGAGTTGACGAATTTATGGGGTAGGCGTATATATATGTATAGCAGGGGTGAAGTAGACAAAGGCCACCAATCGCACTCACCCTCAAAATTCCGGCTCCAATAGTGATTCGATCAATTTAATTATATTGTAATCATGTCAATTTACCTCTAATTTCGGAATTATAGGTAATCAATCGAATCGACTCACCTGTAATAAGAATGGAGATGGAAATTAATTATTTTGTTGTTAATAAATGGAATGAGGTGAGAGCGATTGTTTGAAATTTCGAGCAATATTGCAAAACAGTAGGATTATTTTTAATCTCCCCCAAACTCTTATTAACTTTCCCCGTCTCTCAGACATCCCCGACAGGATTAAATCCCCGGTTCTGATCTGTATTCTCTTTGCCCCGTTACCCGCAAAACTGTCGGGATGCCGCGGAACCATAGCAACGGAGTGCTCTCCGCTAGGCTGTCTCCTGTCCCTTGATTTATGGGGATGGAAAATGCGAGAAATGAAGAGCAGGACTGGCAGACAGCCGCGCGCTCCAACGAACCATCATCCTATAATGCGACATCCACAGAAAAAATCAAACAAAAAAAAAATCAAAAAAAAATCCATATAACACCAACAATAACAACTAGAAGAAATAGAGGAAAATCAGCTTATTGTACCCAAAAATATATAAGGAATTTTCGAATGGTAGCTAGGCTATGGTACGGTTGTTGGGTTGTAAACTCAAACGGAATTATCTGAGATTTATGTGTTGTCGCACAACGCATCCTACTTTTGACATCAATAAATAAAAGATTTCAGCGTTATATGTGCATTGTTTAATAAAATAATCGCTTTATAAAATTATTGGAGCCCGATAAATCAAGTATTTATTTTAAAATAGCAGATGCATTTCATATATCGGCACGTGTGATTGGATGAACAGATACTCAATCGGGAACGAAATAGGGTATCCGTAAAAATATCAACAACGACCATTGCACTATAATATCGAGTCGTTTTTGATTTATTCGACCGGCCAAAAATGCTATTGTTACATTTACTATATCACCACACTAAGTTTGATTCGATGTTTTGATACATGGCATTTCACCATTATGTAAAACACCACTCTATATACATATTCATCAATACATGTATATATTATGTGGATGATTCCGACCGCAAGTTGGGCATAATTCGCGGGCGAATTCAACGATTTAAAATTCTATAGAGAGCGCCCCCTTTATTGAGAGCAGAAATTTTCGAATATGGGACCACTTGAGGAGTGTTCGTGTTTTAAAAAACAACTACTCAAATTCAATCAAAACGATGAAATAATCGTTTCGATCGAAATTGAGTTGAGTTTGATTGAATGACCGATTTTTCCGGAGCTGGGGCGCGCTCGGCGGGACGGCCTGTATATGCGGTGCATCCCCCGTTATTCCGTGGACTTGTGAATATAATGTACTGTTCGTAAACACAAAACCTTTCACTACAACAGTATTCGCCGTCATATATTGCAGTCTAACCAATGATTTGTGGCTCTACTTTTCACTATTCCCCGACATTTTTTTTTTATTTTTTTTATTGTGTGTGTTTCGCTTCAAACCGAACTTTTTGCGGCCTGTCATGTTATTTTCCAGGTTAAAATGTGCTGCGATATAGCCGAATTCTAACGAAAAACTTGTTTGTTCAGATTAAACCAAAAAAAAAACAACTATAGTATAGATCCGATTTTTTTCCCGATTAATCCAATAAACTGCGAATTTTTTCGTTCGATTACTCTTTAATTAACAATCATATTGATATTCTTGTCCGAGGCGCGATAAAAACGACTATGATGATTAATTCGGGAAACGTCTAAAATACATCTTTACACTTCAGCAAGTATCGGTAATGTATTACAACAGGAACGGTTGAACTAAGTGATAACGCTTATAGGCTTCCATGAGACCATAAAGTGTGCCAGAATCCGTGCCTCTTGGAGCGAACAAGAGAATACAACCCTCACACACACACACACATATACAGACATAAACCTAGGGAAATCTAAAGGCCAAAATCGTCCTGTCCTCATCCTCATCGTTAGAATATCGTAAATGGGAAAGCGAGAGGATTCGGAAAATACTGCGGCATAACTTTCATTGTTCCGGTTTGTTAGAATAGGGGTGAAAGTGAGATATACGTCTTTCCAAAGACGAAATTCCTAGTTTACTAAATACTCGCTTACTATTTTGCATTGCTTTGTTTTGTTCCGTGTTGTTTCAAGTTAAATGTTCGACTATTTAGATACATGAATATTAATCACAATATCCTTAGTTATAGGCGTCGAAACTATTAAACGCAGTTGGATAAATAGATATAGTTGGCCAATATCAACAAGCGCAAAAACTCCACCCCCGAAAATTGCAAATTTCGCACACAAAAAAAAATTGTATATCGGAATTATTGGCGCAATTCCATATGACCAATTATCCGTAATACGCGTCGTCTCATGAATTATAAAATAATATAAATAAATTAATCGGAGTTGAATAGAAAATTGGATTACAACTTGGAAATTGTCAAGGCGTAACTGTGCAATTGTCGACAATTGAAAATAAACAAAACAGCTTCATTACAACATAACACAAAAATCATGTAAATTTCTTCTACTGATTCAACTAGATCTGTAAGAATTTCGGACATAAAAACGGCTTTCTCTTCTCTCAGTTGTCGTTTATTTTATTTGTATTATATATATTTTTTTTTTAGATGTTATCATAATAGGAAGGAATTTGTAAAGAATAAAAGTTTTGTCTGCCGCCCTTGGTTTGAGATGTAAAACGCTGAAAGTCACTTGTTTACAATAGCCTATTTTAGACGAGGGTAGTCTCGAAAAAAAAAACGATTCACATTAAAATGCTTAGCTTATCTAAACACTTAAAGTGAAAGTTGCAAATTTTGATTTATGACGCAACTTTTACAATGTGTACATAGAAATTTTTATTTTCGCCCCCTATTCGAAAAACTACCACCTATATTCATTATTGTAGTGAATTTTGTTGTGTGCGAATTGAAATCAGCGATTGTATATATAGCCCGATCGGCGGTCAGTTGTTGCACACATTTTATCAATAATCATTCGAAATTCGGTTGTATGGATAAAGATAAAACGTAATTAATGTTTTATATTTTGTCAGACAATGGTTGGCCATTTATCAATCGTGAATATTTAATTAAAACATGCGGACAACGGATTCATAAAGATTTATGTGTTTCGAGGCGACGATGTTACAGAATTGATTTAATTAAAATTTTGTCACCCCGACATAAATTTCTTTTGGAAAAACTCACCGTGATTGTTATACGTCGTCGTCTTACAGTAATAGTAGATGGAGTTTTCTTTTTCTGCGCAACATCATCAACGAAATCAACACGACCAACACAAATAAAAAAAAAAAATAAAAGTAATTTATTCGGGGATGATTCTGCACACACACATACACAATATAGAGATGAAAATCAAATGGAAAATTGACTTGTAAAAAAATTGGGCAATTTTCGCAACTATCACCGGTCGGGATCCTGCGAGAAGATGGTCCAGCACTTTATTAAAATAAAAAAAACAGCACTCGTCATACCGATTGGTGTGTGATTCAAATAGTGGATTTAAAATCGACTAGTTGTTTTGTCCCTTCGATTATTAAACAATACATTTATGATTTCGCGTGACTGACACGATTTTAATGCAATATTATTTATTGATACAGGACACGCTGATTATTGTAGGGATAAAACAGTTGACATCTTCATAATAATAAACAGTTGTCCGGTTTTTCTGTATTAGTCATTTGATTTGTAACGAGAGATGTGTCTTGAATGACAAATTACAAAATGGAAACTGGTATTTTATAAAATATATAACACAGATCACGAATATATCAGGAAATTTCTCAAACAATTCCACGACAAGATTCCAGTAGCAAAAATATGACTCTTTCTGTTTTAGTTTTGTTTTAATATGGTATTAGATTATTCGTTAAAAATTTTTTTTTTATTATTATTTTTACCCTGCAGAGATTGATCATTCGTTTATCGATTAAAATTTGAATTTTTGTGTTAAAAATTTGCCTAATTTTAGCCACAACAACAATCACGACTGCATACACAAGGATAATGTTTAACAAAACGACGAGAAGCAAACGCGATTTAGTTTGTTACTAGAATGAAGCTGCTGGACCGACGCTGGTAATCCCGCACTTGTGTTCAAGCGCCGCGACGCTCATGCTCATGCGTCCCCCGCCTATTCTTCTTCATCCAACAACCATCCTATATAACAACAAAGGCATTAGGAATATCGGAGGCGTTTGTGTTTATTCCCTGAACGTATCTACAAAGCTGTCGGCCCGTGACTGTGAAACTTCCACCAATACATTGAATTATATTAACAAATAAATATTTTTCGATTCGGTGAAATTTTCGAAAATTTCCATCAGTCGGTGGAAATGTTGAATGGATTCGGTGCGTTCCTAAATAACGTACGGGCATGGACTTTAAAGCTGTCAGCATCGATCGTAAAACTTTCAACCGCAAGTTCCTCTCGACTTCCTCAAATACATGGAGATTATCTGATACTTAAAGCAGCATCTTTCATTATTGAAAAACGAAAAATATTTAATCGATTATATAGCAGATGCAGAAATCGAAAATTTACTGATATGTTCGGTCACATTTTTCTGAAATTTATTGTAAATAAATTTCGAGCCCACATATCGAGAATGAAGCCTTTTGACATCTAGAGATACGGGTTTCCGTTGAATTTCAAAAAAATTGTAATATCCCCAGCTATTAATTAGCAGACCTATAAAAATATTTCTATCTATAAATAATGGGAATTATTCGAACTTGTTAGTTGAAATTAGCTGGAATTTATATATTTATTTGAGATATCCAGGAAGTCGACAGGAAATTAGTTCTTAATTATCGACCTCTAATTGAATGCCGTTAATCGAGAAAATTTAGTTTTTTCAATAACCGGTCTATTATTATTATTTTATTATAGACGGATTTTTGCGAATTAACAAAAACTTAGCTAATATGCAAATTGGGCTAAATCAAATGTAGTGTCAGTTCCGGTGGAATGGAACAATTCCAAAAAACAAAAAAAAACCCCCATCCGATTAGTATTCCGTAAATGGAATGTAGCAACTTTGCCAGATTGAAGTTGCAACTTCTATGAACTTCATGAATTAAACAACAATTCAACTATGTTGTTTATGATTAAATTATTCACTTTGTATTGATTTATAGTCGACTTTGAGCGAATCATTCTCGAATTATACTTTAAAATAGTGAATAATATAGGGAACATTGTCTTAATTTCTGGTATTGAATTTATATTTGATTTTGGGGGGCGAAAATCTGACTGCTGGATTTCCGTGAAAAACCCTCAACCGTCAGTTCACTACAGTTAATCTGAAAGAGATGAATTAATCCGAACTCCATGTCAGCCAAAACAGTCTAATTTATAGCTAACAGGAAAACGAAATTTTGGCAACGTTT
Source organism: Stenodera caucasica (assembly GCA_037414795.1). Taxonomy (NCBI): domain Eukaryota; kingdom Metazoa; phylum Arthropoda; class Insecta; order Coleoptera; family Meloidae; genus Stenodera; species Stenodera caucasica. The sequence continues at coordinate 62,701 of JAZBGZ010000179.1, read as the reverse complement.
TATCTAAATTTAAAATCTCTGTCGGTACAGAAACTACCGTGTAATTAGTTAGATTGCATTTTATTGTAATTAAAAACTTAAGTTTCCAACTATCAAAACATGTTGATGTTGGAAATATATTACGATTTACGTTAACATTATTATTATTATTATTATTATTAATAAAATTGTAACGTTAAAGTTTCTTTTCTTCATTTCAAAGTTGTTTTTCGTCGAAATCTCAAGAGCAGAGGTCAGTCGAGAAGAAATATTTCTCACGCTCTAGTCGTCTTCCGCTCCAGCAATAACAAAACAATATCGCCGTACTTAAGTTTTGATACAAATTTCAACAGTCGCTAGAGACAAAAATTTCGATGTTCTACCACAATTTGATGTATCTCTGAGCGATCATAAAAAATGCAACATTCCCAGATTACGAGATGGAACAATTATCGAGTGTGTAGTTGTTAGACAAGCATTTTAATTGAATCGGAAGCATGCTTTATTTTAACGGATAATAAGGGTTTGTAAATGGGGCTTTAAAATATTTAGCACTTCAATTGAAGGCGGTAATAATTATTTTTTTTTTGTTGTTGTTTGGTGGGTTCGAGAGTTCGTAAGGCCCAGCTGTCTTTTTCACATCAGTGTTCCCTAGTGTGTTTAGTTATACAATACTACCAAAACTGAACACATGGCATTCCACTCGTTTATGTGGGTGGTAAAATAAGGTTATCTTTCTCTTAGAAATTCGTCTCCAGCGCCATATATAATGCGTCATGCCTGCCTGTCTATCTGCTAGTAGCAAAGCCTTAGAACGCCCGCCAGCTACTAAATCAATACCCAAAACCCTGAACCGTCCCACTACACCCCCGCTTCATAAAACCAAACAGCTCATCTTCACCAAAACACATTTGGAAAATTGAAAATTTATACTCTCTTTATACGCATGTAAAATCCAACTGGAATAGAGGGAAAATTCGAGATTTAGAACAATAGAACGCAATCAGAGAGTTGGTCTGATTTAATCGAATCGAATCTACGATTTATTTATTTATTTTTTTTTCGCGATTAATATAATTGTTTTTATTTAATATTATTATTATTTTTTAACTCTATGGTATAAAGGATGTGATGAGTCCAACAGCTGTCTGCGATCACATGACAGTTTCAAACTGCTGAACTGCTTGTTGGTCTTTGAGGGTAAGCCGCTGAAACTTATTCATTCAGTTGTTATGAGCGAGATAGAGATATATAACTGAACAGAGATCTATATATGTGTGGATTCCTTTCAGGGTAGCATTAGTGTTGGAAAGAAGGGGACGAAACGAAATACAAAAGTTCGCACACAGAAGCCATTCTTCATGACCATTATAGGGGGTTGAACACACACACACACAAACATATATATGTATTGGTTAGGTAAAATGGTGGTTGACATAAAACCCAAATATGACAATCTAAGCGTTTCAAGAAACTTGCCTTCCATCATATTGTCCGTTATTTATTAACGATCCAAGTTAGTGATAACGATAATATATTTAACTTACTACCCGCTTTTTCAGTTGTTTCTGTTTGTAGAAAATGAAAGTTATAAATACAATTATTACAAGCGACTAGATTGTGTATCAGGTACAGAACATGGGTTCGATTTGGTAATCAGCTAGAGGTTATTCCGGTACCATAGGGTGTCTTTTACCCGGTTCTAAAGGTGGCAGGCGGTTTACAACTAATGGACTTGTGACACGATATCGCGCGTCTACCGGAAAATTACCGACTGCGAAAATTGAAGTTATTTTATTTTCTTTTATTTTTCGAAGAAACGAAATTACGGACACACAATTATGAATTCTGACATGACAACAAAACCAAATTTGTCCACGATATCGAAAAAACAACAACAATAATAATGGAGCAAATTGTGGAAACCGGCACGATATAGAACTGGAATTGAAACATTACAACGAACTATAGACATATAGCAATTTATTTGAGCATTATAATTATAGTGTTCGTTTTTTTTTTCTTATTTGATTCTCTATTTCGGCCATATGTCGGGTGTGGCTAAGGTTATTCACAAAATAGTTGGGTGGATTTTAGAAGGCATTTTTCAAAAACTTTTCCAAACTTAATCATCGACCCAAGTTGAGATTCTAACGATAAATATTCACAACAAAAGAAACCATATTTAAACTAATTAAATAATTACACTATGTTTTTATATTCAGAGCGAAATAACAATTATAATTTTCTCATGAATTCATTGGAAATTTCAATTACAATGTTAATATTATCTTTGCGTTCATCGAATATTCTCCCAACTAATTATATAACAGTAGGAGTTGATTATTTGCTGCTTTATAATAAATTTAGGCACATGTCAATTTGCAACAACGTAAACAAACGATATAAGGGAGAATATGGATGAATTTGAAAATGAATCAAATTCACATATGAGGGTGGGTGTTTCATATTAAAACAACCCCAGTGTTAGAGCGAACGGTGAAATTTCACGAGCGTGACTCGAAATATATATCAATAAATTAATCAAAAAACTAAAATAGAACTATACCTATATTAATTATATTCGCAAGACTATAAATTATTTTAATTATAGTTTTTCCATTAAATTTGATCGAAGGTGAAGATATAAATCAATTGTGATTATTCGAAAAAACAATAACAATAAAAATTGTTAATAACTTTAATGATATTCGATATGTGTAGGTTTTTTTTTTAATTTATAATTCAATATAAATCATGTTAGCCTAGTTTCGTATTGTTTATAGATGAAAACTGATAAAATCAATTTCTCTGATATTTTTTCAATCTTCAAAATCGCGCCAGAAATCATCGAGGCGCCTGGAAAACAATCCAACACAGGTAATAACAATAATTGAATATTTAACGGATTTTAAAATTCATAGCAATATTCAAATCGATGATTCCTTAGATTTTTCAATATCATCAAGTCCGTTATGGTAATTAAGTGGAGCGGTCCCCGAACTATCAAAATCCCCAAAGTACCCGGAAAAAATCGTT
>JAZBGZ010000179.1:30210-43035 GCA_037414795.1 Stenodera caucasica | reverse complement strand
ACGAACTTCTGCAAATTTATTTCCCATTATCTGTTTTTTCCCGCTCTCCATCTCCGAAGTTTCCGAGTTTTTTAGGGACATAACTCTCCAACCGGGTGCATATCCAACTTTAGATTGTATAAAGTATAATGTACAAAGAAACCCCTAATGTAAAATCGATGGAACACCATTACAGTCGAGCGCGACTTCTAACTTTACTAAATCATTTGGACCTACCGTATTTCGTAACTTATTTGCAAGAATTCAAGTTTTCGGTTTGACTTCGGATCTCTAAATCGAGCCTAAACAGAATGACGACGACAACGACCGCTGAAAAGGCGTGAATTTCGAATCCGCTCTACCGACGATATGTGTTATTCTCTAAAAAAAAAATTTTTATCTCGTCTCCACATCTATCTTTGTTTCTTCTATACAGTTTAGGAATTTCGTGAAATTATCCAGATGGAAGTATAATTAAGCATGGCTAGCGATGCTTTAGTGTTTACTTAATTTAGTAGAAATAAGGCAAAGGAAGTGTGTAACGAATTGCTCGCCGCGCTTAGTTGCATTAACAAAAGGGAAAACAAATAAAGAAAATAGCGAATAAACACAGCTATGTTTATGTTGGAAAGTTTACCACATTAAATTATTGTGCATGTGTTTATTAGTCAGTACAATCGGGGATGTACCGAAAAATTCCAACCAAACAAATTTTGAAGATTCGCTGCTCAATTTTTGGAAATTCCGTTTTGGGGAGCCCGTGCGATTTGGACGCTTCAAAGCCCAGTCGTCCTCAATTTTACATACATGGACATTAATTTTGATAGCATTTCGGACGAGTGCTTAATTGGGAACGATGTGGGATGCAAAGATAATGAAGCAATCAGAGCTATGGACAGATTAACAGGAAAAGTTATCTACTCCACAATTTATAATTCTCGAATATACAACAAACGTAACCAAAATAAAAATCACAAATTCAATAGAATCGAGAACGAATTATAATTTTGAATTGGACTCAAAATAATCGCGAAATTTAACAATTATTTCTAAAAGGTGCTAGCCGTTAGTTTAATTTGGTTGGAAATTGACAAAAATCGAACCCCCTCGGCTTCTATAGTTAATTTTTTTTTCGTTAAATAGACCTGCGCAATAAACAAAACTATATAACATTGGGGGTAATATAATCAATAAATGATGTCCAACAACGCTATAAATTACATTAACACTAAATTAGATTTGAAAATCAAACTATAATTAATTCGTAATTTATGAACTTATTATAAAATATTATTAGTAAATATTTAACAATATTCAAATAAAATTAAATAGAGAGACAAGTAGCCTTAATTGGGTGTGGTTGAGCAATATAAAAATCCTGTATACCGTTCAATAATCGGAATTAACTGATGGTTAACTCGACAATAGATTAACTGTTAAGAAAAACTGTCATGTATTGGAAATTTATTGGAGTTTTGATACGATAATTACGTCCAAATGCGATAATTCCCATCCATTATATTCAATCACCTATCAATTAATTTATTTCTAATAATAATAATAATAATAATAGTTGTATTTTTGCCGCATTTCGATTGGTCGATTTTAATTCGAGTTTATTGTTAGAATGACGTTGGTTTGGTTTAATGAGATGCATCAGTTAAATCGTTTGAAGCTGCACCGACAGGTGAGATATCTGCACACGATTTGATATTTCTGTACATTTTGCAGGAAATTAACCATTTCTTTTCTCAGTGTTAAACTTTAATTTCAAAAGAAAATTAGTGGAGGCAAAGTGAGAAAACTTGGCAATCTAACTAACATTGGCTAATATCCATCAAAAAATTGAGTTGGGTTAAAATAAAACAGCACACACAGGACCATATGAAAATGGTTTTTGAGAATGTTCCATCAGCCATTTTGGAATTTATATGGTGCCCGGTTATTAAATCATATATAGAGTCATTAATTATGGACTTTATATTTTGAGTGTAATTTATTTATATACTTCTGGTTTCGAGTTATTTGTTGTGTTGATGGAATTATTACTTGTACTCTGCTGTCTTTGATTGACTCTCTCTTCAACAAGACGAATAATATTGTGGAGAATCATGCTACGATCTACAGCATGAAATAGAGACGATTGTAAAAACCTGTCAGACGACAAAACTTATATACGTATAATCTGATTGTCGGTAAAGTAACATTATTGAACTGGCTGAAGAATAACTGTATGAAATTTTATAACTAATATTTATTTTTTAGCGCGAATTTATTACCGCGCCCAATTATCAACGTTATCAATTAAGACATCTAGATTAACAAATTATACAATTGGACTCAACTGTGTGTTTATTGTAGACGATATATGTATAGTAATCAATGTAGCGACTAATCTGAACATCGTGTTCACGATTTATTGACTGACAATTCGATTGTTTGGCGCATTCAATACAAAACTTCTACTGTATAAATTCGATACTTCTTCAAGTAAGTAAAATTTGACATTAAAGTTCAATCCAGGAGACTTCCACTTCGAATAAAAACAGGCCAAAGAGCGAAAGTTATCCGAAACGAAATTTATTCGATCAATAAAAGCTTGACAATTCAAATATAAATAACTGACCCCATCTCTAAACATACTGAGTCTCCGTCAAAATGATTCGCAGTATACGAGATGGGACTTTTATTATGAGAAATCGTAACGATGAATTATTTTGTTAAATTTTTTGGAATTATTCAACAACATTCGTATTTCATCTCGATATAGAGGACGTTTTGTCTTTATTCACAAGGCCTGTCCGTTAAATCGACACAAATGCAGAATTACTGTTAATTTTGTAAAGCTGCGAAATTGGGCGATATCGCACAAATTCGTATTTTATCTCAGTTTAAAGTACGATTTTTCTGTATTTTATCCGCTATGTATTGACGAAATTTCAACAAATTATTTTGTATTTTGTCTCCGTTCTAAAATAATCACAATTTCCACAAATTATTTTGTCTCATCGTTATTTATTCACTGTCCTAGAAAACATCTTGTCCGTTATCCGAACAAAATACCGAATTTCTCAGATAATCGTTGACCGAATCCGAATTTTTCCCGCCTAAAATTCGAAATAAACAGGATTTCCGCCTACATTGTCGGAGTCAATTTATCAAATTCAGTGTTGATATTGTTTGGACATCAGTTCCGATTTTTCCGGAAAGTAACGAGATGTGAACGTTATTCTATTTTAAATTAAATACAAATCGTATAATATGCGTATAAAGTACAAATAATATGAGTTAAACATAGCGGAAAAACCAACAACTTTATAATATTCTATGTGAAGATTCTTGAAACTGTATTCGATTAAATGAACATGCTACAAATAGCATAAATAAAAATATAGCTCGATTTAATTGAGACGATTCCCAAGACTATTTCTCTAGAAATCTTGAAAATCGTTGTTGTTTTTTTCCCCCCTAATAAAACTAGAACAGATCAACAAGAAGGAAAATCAATGATGTTATATTTATATTCCAAAAATAGATACAACTAATTCGTAATAATGCATGCTATAAACGTAGATCTAAACAATTTGTCATGAATAATACATACAGTTGGGAAATGATTAGTTATTTTTGCCTGACCTTTGCGAAAAATTTTCAAAAAAAAATCGAAATTATTCCCAATTTAATAACAATAACAATAATTATAATAGGAATAATGATGAAATTATGGCCGTATTGGAATTTGGCTCAAAGCGCGTCCCTCTATAGTGACGGCTGTCGAAATTTTGGGGGAAATTTGTTATTGAGAGTGACGATTGTTTAGACATAAATCTGATTTGGATGCAGTTATGTAACTATAAGTAGTATGTGGGCTGATCTTTGATAAGCTCTTACAAGTGCGGATGGCGAAACACTTTAACTGGTTCTTGTTCACCATGAACCTCAATGTTCGAGGCAACAACAACAACAAACAACAAACAACAGAACAACAGAACAACAACCATACTTCACAATATAATTCAACATTTATAATTTCATAATTAGAATAGTAACAATTTTTATTTATTAACTTCGGATATAGAGGCAAGACGCTGGACTGACGCCATTATTATTATGTGTGGGAAAATATTGAAATCTCTTCCAACACATAAACTACGAGATTATTTCATTTGTCCTTCGAATTTCTTCTGATCCGACAGTTTAATAATTTATGTATTTCATTATTATTTTTACAATACAAGATTTGCCGTCTATCTTGGCAATATTAGAAAAATCCATTTGACATATATTTTAATACTTTATCTATGGTGCTTTTTTTTCGAAAACAGGTGAAACGATTTCTGGCGCCGTTATTCTTGTTAGAATTTTCACGACATCTAACAACTTTCTTAAATTAAATCAAATCAAAAACATTTCTAATTCATGAAGTATAGACGTGTTTTTTTTTATTTTTGAATTTGCTCACCAACTGATACAACCCGATTTCTCGAAAAAACAATCGACTTTAGAATACAAAGAAAGCACTCTATTCGCTCGAAATAATTATAAATATTTTCAAAGTGAATAGAAAAGTCAAAAAAGATTTTTGTGTGCCGATCTCGGCACCTCCTAGTTTAATGCTTCTGATTTTTTATGCTACAATACAATAATAATAGTGAAAAATTGTGCTCGGCTACTCTTCGCGGACAATTCAACTATACATGGCTCGGTGAGCCGATATTACATCAATCAATGTTACTGTCAGCCTTTAAAACAATGCCATGTTGTATAATTGATCTCTATACATCATGCACGGTGATAACGTCCATCTGGGAAAATCTGCATAAACGTCCTTCGTTACATACAACTAATTTTCCTAATATTCACTGATAATAATGAATAGAATTAGTTATTTCGGCCCGTTGAATTTCGTTTCGATTTTATAGTTCTGGGATAAAGGTGACATTGAACGTCTTCGACAAAAACGACCGACCTTTTCAGAACAGAATAACGTGGGTTCACTTGACAGTGAGGATGTCAGTGGCATATTTATTCCAAAAGGACTCCCAATGTTGGAACGAGGAGAAGAAGACGAAGAAAAAGAAGAGAAAAAAAAAACACCATGCGTCTTTTTTACAATAAGAAAATTAAACGTAAAAGACCTTCACGAATCTATTTTTGAAATATTGCCTTTTTTATTATTGTTACGATACCTGTTCGACATTGAACATAAAAATGCGACAATTTTGCTACAATAGAGAATGCAGATCGGTTTTTTGGCCGAATATATAGAAGGAAAAAAGTCAACTTGATTTTCTGCAGCATATTTTTCGATACGAACTGAGACGCTAGTCGAGCCATGCTTCTTGTTTCTAATTGCTCATATCTGATACGTATTTATAGCGTGCAATTATGGCCTAGCTTCGAGTTTCTCAACTAGAAAGCAAGCGAGAACTTCCACACTACAACTCCTTATAATACAAGAAGAACATATTCAGTGTAACTTCCTTGTAAGTTATCGCATCTCAGCAATGTCATATAGGTATTTCATTACCAGACTGATTTATATGTGTTGATTTATTTAGTGGAAACTTTGCAAAATATATACGAGTCCATGTTCCGCTTTATATAATTCAAATTACGCCCCATTATAATATTAATTTCGATTAATCAACATAATTCTTATTACAGCAAAAAATTAGCTCTTATTCATATTTAATAATCAATTAACTCAATTATCGTGTAATAATAAATAATTGAATAACATTAACTATCATAATTATGATAATTACTGAAATTGTTGTATAATTTGCCTATTTTTATCGATTAAATTTACCGTTTTTTGTTTTGGTGTGTTTGAATCGTTGGCGTCGGTTCACAATTCGAGAGTTCAAGCAGTAAATTCACCACCCTCAACTATCCGAAATATAACACAGAAACTGAAACACATGGGCCCTTTTCGCTCACGTGTACGATACGATATAGCCCCCAATTAGACTATTTGCTTTACATTCATTATTAAACGGGCTACGAGGATTTTACTAACTGCCGAATTTATTGCCCAGATTTGTCGTTGAATATTTATCTAAGTGAGAAATATTGACGATATATTGGGAAGTTTATTATCGACTTTTACACCGATTCCAACATATATATATATATGTATAAATAACGATTTTGATTTAGCGTTATGCCTTTTAGATTTACCTCAAAAATTCTCGCATACCAATCGAACTTGGAATATTTACAACGTAACATAAAATTGCGATAATTGTCGGATGTGGATCGAGCTTACCTTTATCAATTTAGCTGGAATTGGCCGAAATTCCGGAATAATTCCATTTTATAATAGCACAAAAATCACTAACACAAAACAACGATCCGTCCACATTCACAATCGACTATAAACTGACTCATAATATGCTTGATCAACACGCTATCAACATTTAAATACAGACAGAAAAAATAAATGATGTTATAAGACAGTGACAGTCTTAAATAATAGTGAAACGGCCGATTTTTTATTTTCGACTCTACGTAACATAAATTCGACAATTTTAAATGGTTCATGTTTAGCGACGGCCATCGTCAGACCACCAACGCTCAACTATTTCGGAAAAATGATAAAAAAAAAAACTTAGTTCTAGGTCAAAATTGGCGTACAGTCTGATAAGTCTAAAAAAAATACGTGCTGTTTTTAAAACGGGACTTGACAATAAAACTAGAATTGAATATTGACCTTCCCCAAAAAAAAAAAAACCAGCCCAGTATGACTCCCGAAATAATAGAATAGTTCGGCCTTAAATTTTTTCCAACAACAATAAAAAAAAAAAATTGACTATTGTCGGAGAAATCTAGACCGCAGTGTGTTGAAGTGTCGTTATAATAAAAGCACATTTGCCCCTCGTAAAATCTGGTAAAACTGTGTGTAATACAAGCAGACGTCTCATAAAGTTTAGCCGTGAGTCTTTCAAGTTGAATTGATGATGGAAGGAATATGTGTTGGAAAAGGATGAAAATGCGTCAAATTGTTTGGTGAGTATCATAAAGCCGGAAGATACCGGCGCCGGAATGATGTATTAAGGGGCTAGATGGTGGCCTAGTGCGATAAGAAACTCCTAATTACTCCTCTACTATAATACCGATATAAAGGGTGGACTTGTTCTTTTGTTTCACTCTCTCGCTCTATAGTATAACATTGTTAAATAATGGAATGGGACAATTGTCCTACAAGTTGAAGGGAATTGGCTCGTAATGGAGTGTTTACCACCACAGCGCCGTGGCCCGTAATTTCAACTCATTTATGTAGAAACGGTCGCGTTATTATAACGGTTATGGTTATTGGCCACCTGTTTAGCGACGTCTGATGAACGGACGTTCCATATCGAATATACACCAGCCAAATCCACCCTCACACTAAACCGAATCCAATTATACTTACAGAATTTTCGACAATTATATATTCAATATTTTTCTACTGAATCCATTAATGGAACCGGTTCTAAAAAAAAAAAAACGCCGCCATATTCCCATAGACAACCCACCATCCAATCACATATAACACATAATATAGTAATCTTATCTTTTCGACAACCATATTTAGAGGTGTGGCAGCATTCATATCAAAGCGACTTACAGTAGCCCGAATTATAGCATATAAACCCATCTTGCTCACAAATTAATTAGAATTTCTATCTATCTATCAACTATCATTGCTAATTGAGCCGTTATTTCATCAATTTTCCGGTTGCCTAACAACAAATTGATGATGCGATTATAACAGGTGAAAAAACAATGCGAATAGTTTAGAATTATATTAACTAAATTAGCATTGTTTATATACTCGGTATTATGAACATTTTGTAATCTTTATATCAATTCGAGCAATAAGACAAGGTAAAATTAAATACAGGTTTGTTCAATAATTTCAATGCATTTATAACGAGAAAATGAAGCCATTCATGCAGATAGGTCGGCTGCTACATTGGCAGTTCGCGAACACACAGCAAATTTATAGCCTATATTATAATTATATAGAGGGAAACGCGCCGTTTTTCAAGAACGTACACCATGTGTGTAAGATTCTTATAATTAATATAATAAATAAAAATAAATAAATATCGTTTTGAACGATCGAAATTTTCGTGTTACAATTGAAATTTCAGGGGAATTACCCGATTCGCTGTTATAATAGAATGAGGTTAAATAAGCCCGTTTCTTTGCTAATTTGAAACATTAAGGGGTGGTTCGATGTTAATGATGATAATAGAAAATAATGGATGGTTTTGTTGAATGTTGAAAGGGTTTTGATGATAATAATAATAATGGGAAGTAATAACTAGACACTGACCTTTCAAATCCGTTGTAGATTCCGGAGGCCTATGCGGACCCGGAAGTAGGCCGGAAGTTGAAGTCCATCGGTCACTATAGAAGGAAACGTGCAGTGGTGGCTCTATTGTAGCAGGTGTAGATGTAGCAATAATAATAATAATAATAATAAAAGTAAAGGAAACATGCGAATTTTCTCAATTATTGAATAGGTGTCGCGTGTTTGATAAATTTAATTCTTATTATTATTATTAAATAAAATTGTTTTTCTTATTATTTTTAAAGTCCTATTATTGTAATAATAGAATGAATACATATGATAATCATTGATAGACCGCGGAAGGACAGACTTGTCGGATTGCTATACGTGAGTTAAGTGTTAGAGGAATACTTTACGGCCGCACGCCGGTTTAGTGAGAGCGGTGACGTAAGGGGCGAACGACATCACTTTATGGGCGGACCATAGTTGCTAGCCATCTCTATCCCACTAACAAAACAATATTGGTAGAAAACGAGACAGCTATATATATAAAGGGGACGCAAGATAATGGTTGACGCTCCCCGCTAACCATGCTTTATTACGACCATCTCTCTCCGATTCGCAACGAATTTATGAGTTCACGGTCTCGCTCAGATACGCGTGCCTTTACATTTGGTGACGTAATTAAACCATGTGACTGGCGTCAACAACCAATCACAATGTTCGGCGCCAACTCAAAATACCATCTAAACCACGCACAAAACAACAACAACAATAATGATGTTGATTGAAATTATGATCCAGGATTATTATGAAATTAGTCAACATTACGATACACACCTGGCATTTTAACACTTCATTAATTCGATTCGAATTAACACGAAAAATTCTTTCTATGGTCTAATGGGGTAATTATTTACGACCATATCGGTCAAGTGCGCAATCAAGGTGTTCACCGACAAGCATAACAAATTTCGTGTGATAGTCGCAAATTCAACCCCTTTAAATGAAGAAAATTGAAATATAGATGAATTTTCCAGATAAACGCAAGTATTCTATTGATTGTCGTCAATTAGTGGTCGTTATTGCAATTATTTGTCCAACAATTGGGGGCAATTATTGGGAATTGAGGCAATAATCCATCGATATTCGGACAAATAAACATCTTCAATATAGATATAAATTAACTTTCCCAAAATTGTAAATTTCGACATCACAGTGGGTGTTGTTTTATTCAAATTTTCCAAATAGAAGCTGACCTTCATAATTTTGTTATTGAACATAAATTTTCTGTAATATAGTGGTGGAAATCTGGATGTAGTTGTTTGTTTAAAAAAACGGTTCGACTATTGGCGAATCTCTTTCGTTAACTTGAAATTTACTTCGATAACAATAAGGGTGTCGGACTACGAACCCATCTACATCCTTTTTGAGGCAATTACCACTGGGTGGAAACCATTAGGTATTTAAATAGTGTGCCGAATGCCACGGGGCAACAGTAATTTATCTGGCAATAATGCCTGCCTACTACTAACTTACATTTTAACGATTGACGATTATCTTGATCTGGTCCGAATCACCCTTATATTTTTACTCTTTAGCCTACATAAATATATTATTGAAACGATAAAATTCAACTCTATTTCAACATTGGATTATAATTTTAATTGTCCGATGACAGTTTAATGTTTGGTAATAATCGAAATTTCGGCTCAATTTTCCACCGATATACAAAACGAATTTGAAAGAATCCACTATGAAATAAAAATGTTCACGCTCAAATTATGTTTATAGTAACAGTTATGTTAAGGGCACACTTGTTGTGCCTCCACCAGAGAGCTTCGTGCCTGTGGGAACTATACCGTTCTTTCTCTATATAAAGTAAGTTTACCTAAATTCTATTTCACTCTTAACCATCACAAGAATCGAGTTTTAGTACTTCATAAACTAGAAGCGCACGCGAGCTTCCGAGGTTGAAATCTTAGGTTACAGAAGAGGGCTGTTATGGTGCCGTAAAGACGAGTGATTTGATTTTATGTGTTTCGGTTAAATATCGCTTTATCTCAACTATAGTCGCCCGAAATCCACCGCGAAAATTATAACCACAACTCGATAATTTCAATTATAACGAACCATCAAAAAATAATTCTACTCAAACACTAATTATGATTTCGGTTGTGATGCTCAAATTCTGGAATATTGCAGAAAATTGCGCCCTTATACACCCGAGCCATATATCATTATTAAATGCTAAACGACAAAAAGAAGACAAATCGATCTATAGGAGGAAGGAAACGGGCTCGAATACGAAGAAAAAAAACCGTCCCATAAATCCTTCTTTCTTTAGCGCAAGGCTCGAAGTTGCACAAACTTGGTCCAAGTCCGAACATCGTTCACTTTGAATCATGGCTGCCTGGTTGTCGTCTCCGACGTGGCTGCGCATTAATACCTCCAAAATCGAAATATTCGCCCTCTCAAAACCGAAATAGCGCCCGGTCAACATAGAGAGGTATATTGATATGGTAATTAGTTGATGATGTAAGTTGGATTTATTGTTGCTTGGAGGGCCAAATAAATTTTTCGAAATCGAATAGCCGGACACACCCATCTTAAATCCGAAATAATCCACCAATTTTATATTGGTGGAATTCTCGCGGAATTCTTCTCTTGTTCTAATAGTTTCAATTCAATTTCCGTTTAGGTTGAGTTGTTTTTGGGTGAGTTGTTTTTAATTCGGTAATTTATTAAATTCGGTTTTTATTAATTTTATTGAACATGGACGAGAGTACAGCAGGCAAAGGAGCTGGCGCAAGAGAGAGGCTTTGGCATGACAGAGATGAATGGGTTTCATTTCACGCTGGGCCTCCCCGGCCCCTCAACCGACAGCCCCGCATGATTTACCGGGCTACAATGTGGTAACCCATGATTTATGGTTGCCGAATGGCGGGCTCGCGAGTTGTGAGCTTCAAAACCCCCGGACTATATCGTACATATTACAACTCTTCTAATATAACTATTCAACGAAATTACCATAAAATAGTTGATTTTGGTCTATTTTTAGTTGAACTATATACGAAAAGTTTTTTTTCTTCTACTGAAGAAAACGAAAAGCTATAATAACATATAAATCATAAATTAATTCAACCACCCATCGCCACCCCATTGAAACAACCCCAAACAACAATTTCCAAATACATGCGAAATTTATAGGTAGACGACATAATTCATAAATAATTTCTCAAAACAGCCAACAATCTACCCTATTCAATACAGGGTGTTCCACTTTCACAAGCGACATTTCTAGATAGTTCATCATCTATTTTTGAAAATTCAACTCTTCCAAGATGTTCTAAATAAATCGCATGCCGCTGAAATTCTCAGTATTGAACAATTTGCTCGTTCGTAGCTCAGAAATGAAGCATTTTTGGTCTTGAAATGGGGCCTTTCAAGTGGAACAGTCTGTATATTGTTGGATTTCTCTCTTTATTAATAATATTTTGCCGACGCAAATATAGCATTTGGGTTATCTGACGATGCAAAAATATATGAGTAAAGTGAATGATGAATTGCTGCAGACTGCAGTGCTCAAGATGGCACCGACAGCGGGCTGAGAAAATGGCAAAAAGACAAAAAGAAAAAACGCACACAAGAAGAAGAGAAAAAAACCAATATCTTCTCGATTGGTGGACATTGGTGAAAGGCGAGAGGAAAGAGAAATACAACTCATATTACATCTCGCAGCTTTGCGGGAATTTATGATATATTATCGGGGATTCGGTAGGTTATTGTGCGTTCTAGATCTGAGTGACAAATGATTATTTATTACAGTTAAACTCATGGCAGTTTCTAGAACTATTACGACAAAAAATAAAACGAAACACACAGAGAAAATCTGACATTTTATAACAAAAATCAGATTTATATGTTATTATGAATAAGCACACCCCTTAAAAGCGGGGACTCAACCAACCAGGCGAGACGGGGCTCACTTTATTTACATATCTTCGAGGAGCACTAGATTTCCTTATTTTAATAATAAAAAGGTGGCTACACACTCGACGAATGATTAATGGCGAATATGCGTAAACGATAATGGTTATCGTGATAAATCTCAATCCGCAGATGTGTCAATACCAATGCTGAGCTTGTGCTATAAATAAGGGCAAGTATAGGAATTCCACTCGAAAAACGGACCCTTTCTTTATTCCAACCAACAAAAAAAAAAAAACAACTGCTATGGTAAAATTGGTAGAAACGAACGTAATTTGGCAGCGAATCCGAGCATATAAGTTTAACGGAATTTTGGTTTAAACATGTGACAAGATCTTTACGTGTCCACTGCAAGAATGAGTGAGTGTGGAGCAAAGAGGTTATCTGGATAGCACTTGTTCTGCTTCCGCCCAGGGCCCACTAGATTTACGAGATCGGCCTATGATCCCATCACCTGCTCTCGACTATACTCTGCTGCCAGTGACAATTTTCCACAATAACTCGTAACATATAAATTCAAAATTTATCAACACACAAAACAACCTCAAGAATAGAAAACGAAGAAGGAAAAA
>JAZBGZ010000179.1:0-13285 GCA_037414795.1 Stenodera caucasica | reverse complement strand
GTGGAGACCAATAAATTTTCACTTGTTATCTGATAAAACTTGACACAATAGTTTCTAAAACTTAAAAAGATACTCAATTGCGTCCAACCAACCGGGAAATGAGAAGAACCACATATAGATAAAGAACAAGTATAGTAATAGTATAATATTGGGGTGTAGGGGGAGAAATTTTTTTGGAAAAAGACAAAAGATGGGAAGGGATTGGTGAACTTTTAAAGCGGACCCCGCTATAAATTGGGGAATACAGATGGTTGAACTGTTGCAAAGAGACAAAACGGCATCTGCAAGATAAACTCGTTTGAATTCAGTGTACTACATGTTAATTCGGACTATCGATGCATATACAAGAAATAGGAAAAATCAACACGACATTTTTGATTTAGCTTTAGAAAATTAGAAATAATAATATAATCCCTTGACCAGTTTGGAAAAATTAACAAAATGGTCGTTTATCTATGGAAATCGGGTGTAGACTGCGACAAATAAAGAGTTATTGGCTTAATCCAGGCTTACAGAAGACGATAGTTCTCATAATTTAAGATTTGTCAAGTGAAAATACAGTGTCATTATATTAAAAAAACGCCAACTTGTATAAATTGTAATAATTGAAGTTGTTAATCTATAGGGACATAGAAATAAGAGACTGGTCCCAAATTCCCTACTCAATCAGTTGTGGCGTGCTTAGTATCGAAACAAAGAAATTGTACTTGAAAAGTATTGTAACAAAGTAGAGCGATAGGCTTCATATCGAATAGACTTTTAGAATGTGATATTTCACAAACAATAACTTGTAAATCGTCACAATCTAAACAACTGTAGAAGTTTTGGTCACGGCAAATGCTTTTATGACTATCAAGGGTAATATAAAGAAAATGAAAAACACTATATGTAGTATTGTCTCAGTAAAGGTGTTACTACTGACAACTGGGCCCGATGATTTGACGTCAACCGGAAGAAACGAGAGGTCCCCAACTTTCCCCCAATTGTTCTACAATTTTTTTTTTTTTGTTATATACCTATATAATTTTTTTGTATTTTTGGAGGGGTGGTTCTACTACTATATTCTTGATACTGCAACAAGGCCTTTTCTTCCCGCTACATTACGTCTCCTTAAAGCCAAGGTGTCTGGTTTAAAATGCTAATCTTCACAAATGGGGTGCGCGTTATTTTGAAATATGGTTTTGTTTTACATTTTTATTGCGGTCGCATTTATAATAACGTTTTTCAATTTTTGGTGATATTTTCCAATTTTCTACCAAAACTACAATTCGAGCACATTTTTGTATCAATTAATAATGTTAAAAGAGAACATTTTTTCTTCCAACAAAAATAAAATTAATGTTTTCGGCAATTGGAAATTAAAGTATTTCCAAAGACTATTGCCATGTACACATTGAAATACAACAAGGACAGGTGTTATATATCATGGGCCCCGTCACCAGATGTGCTGGTAGATACCATATTCTGACACTATAGGCACCCCACAACGTATAATATTTATCCAGGATTTGATGTATAACTTTCTAGTAAATGAATCCTATGGTAAATTCCGTGTGCAGATAAACACATTTTTATTAATAACAAAACGACATAAAAAAAAAAAAAACACAAAAAAATCTCGAAACCAAGCAGGATACCCACAAATGTTCCAAGTCATGGAGGTCCTCTGTCAAGTAAACTATAAGGTGAAGGCTCTCTCCGGCTCTTTTTTTTTATCCAAGTTCTCCGTATTTTTTCTCTATCATCATTATTATTATTATTATTTATTTTTTTGTAGTATTTCAACTTACAAAAACCGGATCTTTCTTATATTGTTACATATTCATAGCATCGTCAGTTGCTATGTTACACTATACCTCTTCATGGTTCATGGTTCATGGAGAATTTTTTTAGGTTAAAACTCGACTTAGTACAAATCAATTTTTATTATTATTTTATTATAACCTACATTTGTAATAATAATAATAATGATGATGATGATGATAAAGAAATTGGATTTATTTTGGAAACTTATTCCTATAAAACAAATTCTTAAGCACGCATTTATTAGATTCTTCACAAGTAACGATTTTCTTTCTGCAGTTATGGAGGTGGGTGATATAGGGGGGATGTTTTATTGATCAACCCCTCTAGCAAATGGTCACGTGTTTTGTGTAGAGGCATAACTCAGACTAGACAGTTCCACCATGCCTTTTTCTAAATGGTCGGTATATTTAATTAAATAAGAAAATACCGCACGATTTTAATTAATTGACTGTGGCCTTCTCGTCTAATTAAATTAATTCCAATTAAATTGTTATTTCAAATTGGAAATAAGTTCTCAAAATTGAATATTGTTAAACTAAACATGGAATAGTTTTCAAATGAAAAATGCAGCTCGACTGGTTTTCTAAATGTTACCTCACTCTAACACAATAGGAATTTTTTGTTAGACCAAAAAACAATTTCGTCCAAATGTTCAATTTCTAACGAGTACAAGATATAAAAAAAATTCTCTTAGATTATTGAGAAAAAACCGGTAATTTTAGCTACGAATCGAAGCGATTACTGATCAAAATCAGAAAAAAATCTGATGTAAAATAGTTGTAATTTATGGTATTTTAATTGATGAATGATTAACGGTTTGTTGTTGATAAGATGCGGAATTTATTATTGTTTGAAGTGAAAAAAGGGGGCGTTTTAATAGAAAAAATCCAAACGAATCACTTAAAATACTATTAAAGAACACTTAAAAGTGACATGCTATAAAATCCAATTGAATGAAGAAGTTAACATGTAATAAAAGCCTAACACACTTCTCTCGGTAGTTAAACTGATTTTTATGACCTGTAAACGTGGTCGTAAAGTCGTAATGTCCCTCGTATTACGGTTGCATGTTTACATGCTTTACAACAAACATCAGTTTAGTTGAATCAACAAATATACACCCGCACCTTTTATTATATCATTAGTCATTATTCATAATTTGAATATTTATTTTATAACAATAACACTAATTGATTAATTTCAATACATTTTTATCTATTCATCATTATTATTATTATCATTATTATTCAATAAAATTTAGAAAATTTATTGGACAACAAATTAGCATATCAATATAATATAATAACTAAATTATTATTTTATGGATTATTTGTTCGTCAACTGGTATTTATTTTAATAATAGCCTGAACTTCAATTTTTCCGTATCGAAGAAAATAACTATAATGGGGGCGAAAACAGACCATTCCCTCTGGTAGAATTCGAAGGCACTTGTTACGGGATTTGTAATAAAATGGCCGATAGAACAGAAACGAAAACGACCATTTAAGGTTTTACATCTGTTCCCATAGGGTTTGAATCTGAACTTATGGCAAACAAATTCAATCGAAAACTATCAAAATAGTTATTTTCAACTTATACCTATACAACAACAAGAAAACAACAAATAAAACAACAGAATGTACGACGATCTGTGACGAATAAATAATTGACGGGAAATAAAAAGTTAATTGAAACAATTACCATTCGTTGTTTGTACCCTTGTTTTTTGTTTAGTTGAAATAAAAAAAAATTGATAGCAATTCCAACACTCACGAAGTTAATAAACTGAAGTTTATCAATCAACTGTGGGAGAATGAGCGAAGTAATGACTATCAATCATCTTTCAATTAATTTGTTTAATATGATTTAATATGCAAATTATTGGAATTTTGAACGATAAATCAATATGATTTGAATTTGAATCAATCATTAAAATGCTAATTTCGATAATTCTTGCTTTCGAAATATTTGAATTTTATTCAAACATAAATTTTCACCATGATAATAAAAACTACAACAATACCATCTAGCGTCTAGTAGCTGAACTTAACGACTGTCCATACATATAAAACACTTTAACGACCGACACGCACGCACTATTCTAGCCAATATCACAACCTATCACGAATAATTCCTGTAATCGAAATTTATGATACGATATATTGTTGAAATTCTCATCAATTCATCGATTAAATTCGAACATAACCTCAATTAATTTCTTGACAAGACAACAATATGTTAAATTACAACGAAAATATGAATAATCATCAATAATATTGGCTGTCAGTCGAACAGAAACGCCATTAAATCTTGTTTAAAGTTAACTAAATACACAATAGATGGCAATAGCTCATAATAGTGGCGAGCTCAATTAGCACGTGACGTATTATTGGTTGCCTATATTTCAGGGCTACATTATTTCGAAAAACCAAACTTCTAAATTTATTGCCTTTATTATATAAAATTTCGAATTGTGAGAAATCATGGTTAGATGAGAATTATATGTGTGGATATCTCGTATTACTGTTGGAATGTCTCACAAGATATCTTCTGATAACGTGTTAGCTATAGCCGAATCCCGTTATTAATGTTATTGAAATTCAGTCGTTTTGATTGTCGATACCGATTTTTATAACATGCGATATTCCCGAAAACTGAAATTTCAATTTCATGAATATAGATGAATTGCGTGCGTCAACAATTTAGATCGTATTATGATTTAGCTCCGATAAAAAAAAATAAAAAAACATTTTGGATAATCTTCCAATAAATAATTACCGAAGACATCAACTGAAAATCCGATAAAATTTATACAAATAATAAAGATTCTCAAACAAATAAGTTGAAGATAACTGAATAAATTTAGTTGTAGAATGAAAAGAGATTCTGTCACTTGAATTTATGACTTTTCTTTGAATTAAAAATTGAGTTTATCAAGTTGTTTTTTTTTTTGGTTTTCATTATCATACAACTCTATATCGAAATATTGAGCTTTTCAATTTTGATAATTTATTTGTAAATTCCGTAACATTATGATGAATGTAAATTTGAAATGATCAAGTTTAAATTTGAAGGAAAGGGTTGTAGAGGAACTGTTGCCAGAAGGCCGGGGGTGCGATCTTTCACGCCAAGTAATTACGCAAGGGGATTTTCTCCACTCGAAGATTAAACACTAAAATTCCGTACATAAATTCGGTGGCATTACAAATGACCCAATGGAAACACAATTATCTTAATTTTCTTTTTGGTCCTTCCATTCCTTGTTAAAAGAGGGGCGCGGTAGATAATTTTTACAATATTAATGGGGCTTATTTTGAAGCCCTCCATTTCGGGGGAGAAAAAAAAAACACCACGCTAAAAATTACGGTAATAAAGCAAAGTGGGCATTGTTGCTATATTTCCGGTTATTTAGAACTGAGTGTACCACTTAATGCTGATTATTTTTTTGTTTCGGAAATTGTAGATTTCAGATTGAAATTCGATATAAACAATGAATTTATCGTTATTGAATACATTTTACAGATAATGGGATCCATGTAAATTTGATAATGCCCGGGAGAGTTATGCCACAACTCAGAAGTCATAAAATGGGGGATACAGAATCGAAACCAAGAGTAATCTTTTCTTATAACCCTCGGGCAGTTGTGGAAATAGACGGTTGTAAACCAATTCAACAAACAGCCTACACTTTAAGGTGATCGGCAATTAACATTGCGACTTTTTGCCTATTACTATTATTATAATTATTATTATTATTATTGTGAGTTTTGCGGTTGTTGTGGAACGATGATAATTTCGAATCTTCAAAGGTTAACCGCAATGTTTTCTCACAAGTACGAGAATTAAATTATCTCAATATTTGCTTTTAGGTTGGAATTGAATTAATTTATATAATAAATGCAAACTTACCCCATTAATTTGAAGTACTATAGAATAAATTGATGGGCTGATCGTTTTGTTATTGGGCTACACTAATTCTGGTCGACTTGTCCAGAAACGGCTGCAGCAACAGCGGCAGCTTTTTGAGCTTGGGCTTGTTTTTCTTGTTCATTCAATTCTTTAATTGCTTGTATCTCTTTTTTGAGTTTCATACGTCGATTTTGAAACCATATTTTTATTTGTCGTTCAGTCAAACATAATGCATGGGCCATTTCGATTCGTCGTCGTCGTGTCAAGTAATGGTTTGTGTGGAATTCTTTTTCAAGCTCCAATGTTTGGTACCTCGTATACGTTTGACGGCCTCTCCTTCGCAGTCCATTTGCTCCTATATGCAATCCAATTGATAGAAATAAATAAATAGAAATTGTTGTTTTTTCAAATAATATAATAGGGGAGAATTGTATTATTTTTTTTTATCAAGTTAAAATTGAAAAACATGGCGTGTTAGTTATCTACAGCACGCTATATATTCCCCAATGGACCGAGTTCAACTGGTCTTGGATAAAATGAAGTAAACATCCCACTCGACCCGGGTGGTTATGATTGGCGGACAGGTAGATATCCCGCTGTTTTTACTCTTCGGGAAGAATTTCTCATTTAACAATAACAAAACGGACACAAAAAGATATACCTCATGTGATAGAGAATAAAATGAATAAATTTCAAATTGCTGTAAAGCTGTGATTAATCACGGACATTTTGGTAGCCGCCCGTTATTTATCGCCTTACTTATCAGGATAAATGAATCGCCAAGCAATGTGGTAAATGTATCAAGAGTCATATATTTTAATAAGATGGTTAATTTGTTTTTTTGAATATTTAAACTTCCCATAGAATTCGCTTATTTACGATGAAAACCAACAATATTCGCGTGTACAAGTTCGGTTATAAATTCACTATATATAAAAAAAAGTTGATTGAGATATTATTCTTCGGATACCGTAAAAGAGAGAGAGCAAAGGGTGGTTGTATATAGGTATAAATTTTATTACGATGGAAGTGCATAATTCGTTAATAGCATGAAATAACGCATTAAAAGTCGTTTAGTTATCTTCGTGCATCTAGATATGTAAAATGAGAACATGTGGCGAAAGTAAATGAAGACGATATCGACGGGTGCTCATTGATCCATCAATACACTCATCTATTCCGATATTATCAATATTGAAAATATCTTGGAATTACCGCACAAGCGAATCACTATTACTTTAGAGTTTTTGAGGCGATTGGAGAAAATTGCAAGTATTTAACCATAATTAACAACAATAAATATCTCAATTTTGTTTCAAGACTTCAAAAACGTAATTATACGTATTAAATCAGTCGAGCTCATCAAATTGTGAGTGTTCTTTTTTTTGTTTTATTACGGTAGTATCCGTATAGTTGTTGGTGTCGCCCACTTAAAAGCGGTATCGAATTTTTAATGAGTCAATCCACGGGGCTCCAATGTCCCCAATTTCGAGAGAAAAAAGACAAATTTCGTAAAGAACCGGATGAATAATTGTCGAATTGATGCGAATAAATATCATAGAATCGGATTATAGTTTTAGTCAGTAAACAAAGCCCCCAATAAAGCAAAGAATATACCAGTGATTTACGTATTATCTATTTGTGTATATAACGTTGTGTACAACCCTAATACAATAGTTTATAGTTATAACTAATTTCATAAGTAACATAGTCAATTTTCTGCATCATTGTTTTTTGTTCATATATGTATGTATATCCCAATCTATCCCTTCGAAGTTTTCAACAGAAAATATAAATTATACGCCTCTCTCTCGCATTCTCTCAATTTTCATACTTCTAAAACTTTTTGCCCAAGACTAAAACTTATATATATATGTATAATCCCCGATATTCCGGAACTTATTTAACCTCATCTGTTTATTCGCTTATTCGGCAGATGCCGTCCATCTTTTTTAAGAGAGAACGCGCTCCATGTTCGCTTACTGGATTTATGTTGTCGGTTTAATTGGGAGACCCACCACCACCACCACCACCGCCGCCACTCTTTCCTACAATTTGTGTAGTTGGATAGAAATATATAGATATACTCTGATATATACAATATAAGGGGATGCATACAGTCACCAAAAATAGAACGACAAATCATTCGGACGGGTTGTTTCACCCTTCTTCGTTTTCTTCTTCTAGTACACGTCGTCGTCTTCTTCATTTCTACGCTTATTCGCCATGCAACAGAGTAAGTGGAAGTAATATTATTTCCACGACATGCCTAAGTTATTTACAACAACGGTAAATTTGGGGTGCGCGTTTGTGTTAAATTGGATAACGGGTATATGCACCCCCTTTTTATAAAAAACCATCCTGACCCCCAATATGTCTAAACACCCTTAAAAATATCACTTGCTCATCATATTTACAGTTCATATCAATAAGTAATGATGATTTGATGGAATTGTAGTTAAATTGAAACTATAAATTCAAATAATTCGACTATTAAACTAATAAAACTGAGATTGACCAGACAAAGAGAGGACGGTTAGTTAATTGGTGAATAATTTTATTTACTACTTTTGGTGAACTACAACCCCAAATCGTCTATACGATAACTATAGGGAGTAAGTTGTAAGTTTATTGTAAACGGACAACGAATAGACTACGATCAACGTGATGTAAACACAATTACAGAATCAATGTGACTGTAGGGATGGACCATAATTTTGTATTGTTCGTGAATTGCTCATGTTTACAGAAGGCTAACTGCAACTAAATGTTGTAATACATTTAGGGCAATGCATTTATGCGGTTGCAATGAGTTACCTCCATTTCGAAAACGATTTAATGGATTGCTGAATAGATTTCTCTTCGAATTTACCCCACAAAAAAAAAAAAAAAAACCAACTAAACATTATGATAGGGGTGGTGCAAGTACTCATTATAATTGGACAAACCTCAATGGTGAGATAAAAAGAATAACAACAAAAAATAATCTTGGTATAGGCGTTAAGGGAGACGCCATATCCGAAAAAATTTCACAAGTCTCAAGTTAATCGGAGTCGAAGAGGCGTTTCGCTTCGAAATTTCGCCAAAATTAATAATGGCGGCGTTATTTCATTATAAATAAATAATGTGCAACATATGTGTTGCATTTCCAACCTAAATTAGACACACTAATAATATATTTTATAATTTAGGGAGAGTTAAGGAAAAACTTCTCATTATATAACAACAACACTATTAAATCATAGATATTTTGCTATAGGCGGTTAGTTTACCGTATATATATAAACACAAATTAGAAACATCTGGAATAGAGTCTTGCATATATTGAACATATAGTGTTTTGTGGTTGTGACCTTTCTATAGGGGTAAATTCAAGTTATCATTGAATTATTGTCTATCGATTGTTTCCGTCCGGTTAAAATTCGACCTCTTACTAATGATAATATATATTCCCGTATTGTATTAACAAGTCAAAATTGACAAATTCCAATTTAAATGATATTCGTACTAGTTTAAAATTTAACCCCCTAGTGGCCATCCGTAATAAGCTTCTGTTTCCGCTGCCATTCTATTCGAACATACACACACCCCCTTACACTATTACCAAGCACCTTTATACCCCTCAAATTCGAACCATCCCAAGAGCTTAGATACCGTAATTCACCCCGGCTACGTCTACCATCGCTTCTTCTTCTTCTTCTACTATACGGGGGGTTTGTGACAATGATAAATGTGGTATTCTTTACGATATATTCAAGACGTGTATCTGATATCAACTTTCGTTTAAAACGTAGACATTGTACTAAGAAAAGTACTCAGAGAATTGTCAACATTGAATTAATCTAACACTTATTTGTTTTAGACATTGACAGATTTATAGACTAATATTCGGGGAGGGTTGATGATGTATAAAAGAATTGTTAATTTATGTTACAAGTTTCTATTATTTAACAAATTTTAATTGGAAATTCACCCTAATTTCAACAATCAAGAGATTAATAAAGACCATCATCAAATGTTTCTAGTATCTTTCGCTTCAACTAATTTAGCAAAAGATGGTGTCGACCGGGCTTAAGTTTAAGACATGTTTACAGCCCCACGACTTAGGCAAACTTGCAAAGTTATGCGCAACACGTAAATACCGCGCGCTAGTAAACTACCATTTGGCTTTCATTATGGCACAAAACCCACCTCCACTCCCCTATACCTATATATATACCAATATTAAATCTTTGTTTTAATTGCTATAATTAATTACAATCATAGTTTATCTTATAAGAGTGTGTTGGTTTGCGTATGAATTAGTTTTCAGAAGCGAACTAATTAGAAGAAAGTCGATGTATCACTAGGGGGGCCCTTAGGACGACCTAGTGTAGTATTCTCTACTTAAGTATACAACATACTTTCCACTCCAAAATGGCTGGTGATTATAGAAGAGGAGATGGCCCGCTGTTTTTCAACAAGAACATTGATTTATGGCACCAGTCATTTCTTGGACCAACTCACCCCCGGACTCTGCCGCCACACCACCACCTTTCTCCTTATACATAATATAAATTTAACATTACACCCACAATATAGTTTTTGGGAAAGTTATTCTCACACGCCCGAACATACAACAACGACCGCTTCTCTTCTCGATTTTTACATATGTTGTGCTTTTTATGTGTAAAGCCGCAGTCACTTAGGATGATAGATGGGCATTGTCGGCCGTTCTAAATGCTTGTTTAGGCTCATTAATAGAACTTTTACAACCATATTGCCACTAAATTCAAACTTTAAACAATTATCGATATTGTACAATCAAAAATTAGTTTTTCAGAGAAATATTTCAAGAGCTCATTTTGAATCGAAAAAAATTCTATACGAGACGAAAAGACTGATCAAGCGCAGTAGATAAACCGCGAACAACGCCAATAAATTTTCAAATGCCTGAAAAGAAGAAATACGAGTGCACAGTATCTTTATATCTGGAAACCAAGAACTATATTGATTTATACGAAACAACTTGAAAAAAAATTAGTAGTAGTTTTGTTTAAAATGTGGACGCTTTTATAGCCGTTGAGAATCCATGAAATATCAAAATATATAATCTCGAGAATATTTTTCTATTGTGAATAGATGGGGGAAATTTGCAAATAGTTTGAGAGATGCGAAATTTTAAAATCGGTGGCTCTCCTAAAAATTCCGTAGATTTATATTGAAGAACGGCAATAATTCTTCATTATTACATGACAGAAATGAACGAGCTCGTGAATATCATGTAATTTATTATCATTAATATTAAATTTATAGCAGAAATGCACACTACAGATTTTACAAGAAAATAAACCAATCGAGAATTCCTCTATTTTCTTCTATATAAAGGACGTTAGATTTCCATTGATTTTTCTTCTATCCGATACAATAAAAATCGAGTCAATTCAACAATGGTTTTCATTTTTGTTAAATAGAGACTTATAACAACTATATATGTATGTATGTTGGCATCGAATTATTTATGTAATATTAAACAAATACATGCATAATTCATTATTAATGTAATAAATAATCAAGAGGGTGTAGAAAAAATCTTAAAACAGTAAGAGAAACGCCGCACGAAATCTCTTTGTTCTTGGTTGCAAACAATAGAATGTAAAACAAGCTGAAACCAAGTTTACATGTAATTTTAATCAAACACCAAACAGTACAGTAGCCTTTTAGTAGTTCGATATTGTAATTGGGTTTTCTAAAAAGGTGCGATTTTGCACACAATTTGCAAAGTATATAGCTATATATATATAAAACACACATACAAAGATATGTATGTAGATATGTTGACTATATAGATGTTTATAAAGTTTTGTTAACGCTTTACATAAGGCCGCTGTTTTGCAACTTCACACCCACAATCCTAGTAAGATTTATGAGCGGTCGCATTTTTATTGTTTATAACAACTTCACCACAATACCACAACAACAATACAGTTAAAACAGCACTCCCTTAAGTCTAGTGCATCTCCTCCAGCGAGATGGCTATTTGAAAAAATTCAATATTAAAATTCATCCAATAACCTTCTATTTTATATAAATAAATAGTAATTATGGTTGTTTTTTCGCCCTGCCAGAATAAAAAGTTGCATTGTAAAATATTAACTGTTGGCTATACGATTAGTTGTTCGTCTTCTACTCTTGTAATCAAAGAAGGCCATTTATTTTAAAAAGTAATATGTATAACAACGTTCAATTCTATGATGTAAATATGTAGTTGCTGAAAAACAAAAAAAAACGAGACAAAACGTTTATAAGAAATACAGCCGCACAGACCACCCAAGTGGCGAAGAGAGAGCATTTTGTCTGACCAACCAGCATCACTGTTTTTTTTTCTTTTAAATCCGTTAAGATTAATAATCAAGCTACATAATCGTACTGCCATCATGTAAAACAAAAATTTTCACCCTGTTCAAATTTTTTATTGTATTATTTCTTACAAATACTGGGTCCGGACATGATATAATTTTTTTGATTGAGACGTCGTCTTTGTGTTCGAAGTTTCGAAGATCAAAAATTGAGAAATTTGGAATACAGCGCACAGCAGAATTATATATTATTATTCAAATTATTTAATAGTAATTTGAACGTTTTTATACCGGCACTATAAGAAAATTGTATGCAATCTTCCGATCAACTCTTGATTAAGGACCACAATCCAATCAGTGTGTGCTTCAAGCTAACCAGACTGCAATCATTTCGGGGCTAATTTCAATAAAGTCACTATTTTTTTTATCGTTCAAGACTTTAAAAACAATCATATAATTTAAATATTATGTTGGAATCGATGTGTTTCATTTAATGGCGATTTTTAAATGTGGTTTTTTGCAAGGGGCGTCGCGACGCTTTTCCCGATTACAGACGCACGATTCACTCTATACAGTCATATAGTGTCTAGAAAATGGCCATGCATCACATCGAATACTGCCATTTTGCCCGCCAAATGACTTCTACAATTGCATTATAACTTATCTTTAGAATAATCTACCCTTACAATGAATAATGGAAAAGAACGTTCGTTTTGAAGAAATACGATTATTTATACTAGAAATATCGCGAAAAATGTACAAAAAAAAAAAAAAATGAGCGAGAGAAAAAGAATATTTATATTTTTTGGTTTATAGAGATATAACTTTTAGAAACTACTACATGCATTAAAATAATGTCAAACACAACTAAGTTTTAAGCTGAACGATGCTCTTGTTGCCCGTTAACGAAATGAGAGAGCAAAAGCTCGGATTTAGAATTGTGTCGGATTTGCCAACTTAGAGAATTTTGTTAACCCTAAGACTGGAAACTGGGCTAATTCCTCAATTTTGTTTAATTACACCACAAACATATTTAACTATTCGATGAATTTGATTGCAAAAATTATTCAAATAGTTCTAATATAATAATGATCAAAGGCTATTTTGTTTAACCTAAATGGTTATTAATTTGAAGATCACGCCTCGTCGTGTCGATTTCTGAACGATATAATATTTTATCTTCGATGAGGCTAGTTTAGATCTCGCCAGGTAGAAAACGGGGTCAATCTACG
>JAZBGZ010000178.1:52177-72499 GCA_037414795.1 Stenodera caucasica | reverse complement strand
TATTACTATTATTATTGTTATTATTATTAATAGTAGTATCGAGAATAAAGCGATATATCGCTTGTCTTGAGTTAAATCTTCTAAATAAACAAACATCGGTGGAGTTTTGGAAGTAAACAAAAACTTTGCTCGTTATTTGTCTGTTGAATTGTACAGAATATATGTTTATCATTTTTTTATCAATTCTCAGTTAAATATAATTTTTGATACAATTAATGGAAAATAACAATGTAAACAAGTTGTGAAAAATCTCCATCAACTTTTACAAATTAATTCTCGTTAAAGTTAATCTTCCCAATTATAGAGAGCGCGAATTAAATGGAAATCCGACTGTTGGATTGTATATATGAACAGGAAACAATAGGAAATGGGAGATTGTCTTAATTTACAATTTCGGGATAAATCTAATTATTCGCAAACAATTTAACAAGTCAACAATTTTCCACTGCATATACTCAACGAATTTTGCAAGACTTATTTTATAAGAGGGAAAAACTAGGAATTTACGACATTATCCTTGAAATAATCTACAACAATAGAGAATAAATTTGATATAATGACCCACATAAAAGCCAATTTATTCGTCCGATAATCCCATTTATCAATTATAATTTCTCAAATCGACTACACATATTCGGATTGATTTCAATTTGTGTGTAAATCTGATTGATTTCCAGACGAATCATCGATTATTCCCGAATTAAAACAGTGAAAGTTTTCGAATTCAATTAAACTTTTTCCGGTCTGTCATTTAGGCAGATGACTCGTTTAAATTCTCTACCACAATCCAATTTATCTCGAATACCGCATCTTTAATCGACAATAAAATAAAAGATTCCGTAAATTAGAAATATCAACCATGCCCCAAAAATGTCCAAGATTGTTCTTTCTAGATTATTTTCCGTCATCGAAATTCCGGTTGTCGAGCTTAATTAAGAAGTTGGTTTTTGTAACGGCGACAACTCGGCAAAATGAAAATTTTCGAATTTGAATACGTAATAATCTATGTTGGCTTTTGGAATTTCAACAATGCGAATTTATTTATGTTGGAATTTCCGAGCGGGATTCGAATTTTTGTTATAAACGATAAAGTGTAGTTTTTATTTCCACACGATTAATGTTCTCCCCTATTTTCGGGGCTGTATTCTTTCGTTTGTTTACAACATGTTCAGCTCTAATTCGTGATATTGATGCCAAATAGTCAGTTTCTTCCAAGTCTAATTTACTACGTGATTATGCTTTTTGCTTTATATTTACTTAGTTTCTACATTACATTATCGAGGGTGGATTTTTCTTTGTATTCTACGATATTTGCTTTTCTCTCAAGCATAAGGGTTGATAAAGCTCGACAATGATTGTGATGTATCGAAATCGACGGGACAAAGTAAACGTTGCCTATTTTTCGGGTTGCTTTTATTAAGAATACTTTTCCAACCCTCAAAACTGATACTGTTGTTAAGTGAAGTGTACGAAATAAACACACATATATAAAGGGCTGTTTCCCTCCCTTATTCTGTTGTGTAACGATATTGAGGTAAAACGGTGAAAGATATGACATGTAACAGATATTTTTTTTATTCGTGTATGTCGAGATTTTCGATAAAATTTGCCACGACTGACTAAACCGAGAAAATTTTTATTATTATCGTCAATTGAAATGGATGAAATTCGGCTATCGTGAATTTTGATCGAACAAGTCTTAAAGATATCGTCCTGTTATCCTGTAATCAAATCGTTATTGAGACAACAGCTTGTTTTAAGGGCGGATATGGGGTGTGACGTCGGCAAACAATGTAATTTGGGGATTTCATCAAATATTTACAAAATGACGTTAATTGTCTACGGTTTCCGTGGTTTTTATCCCCGTCGAATTTTGTTGTTTTACGGATGGGAAATCGTCTACCATTTTCCGGTTGATGTCCGTCTTGGGGTTGTTTAAAAATTTAAATTTTAATTTCCAACGTAGGTGAATCATTAACGATAAACCGAATATAATCTAATGAATTTAGTAGATTTTTTACACAGTTGTTACCGTAAAAAATTTGGATTTTCTCTATTATAACGAACATGTAAACATGAGAGTGGAAATTTTCATTTTTAAATTATACAGTTTTCCGTTATTGACTTAACACATCAGTAATTATTACACGAACAATTGTTTTTGTTTTATTGAGATTTTTTATTTGTGTTTAATTACAGTGACCAAGTTCATTCGTATTGGTATTGCTGATAAAAATGATAATCCACCATATTTTGATAAGGCCTTATACGAAGCGGAAGTGGACGAAAACGAAGATATCCAACATACGGTCCTTACAGTCACCGCCAAAGATCACGATGAATGTAAGTTGTTTGCATTATTTATTATACATTAAATTGTAGATTTATGTGTTTCCGTTTTTTCTCGATGTATTGACTTGAAAATCAGGTAGAAAGTGAACGGAAAAAAACACCTGAACTCGCTCCAAAAAGAGCAGTCTCGATTCTCTTAAAATCATACATTATTTTCATGTGAATGCGCTTTTCATTAAAATCTCTAGATTCGGCTAGCTTAATTGAAAAATTTTCCAGTAAAAGTCAAAAATTCTATTCGAAAAATTTATAAAGATTTGGCTACAATTCTCTCCTCTTTCGACTATTTTGGTGTTTTCATCACAACAACGTTAAAAGATCTAAAGCTGAAAAATTTCAAATCCTGCTGAGATTTTCGGTAATCAACTCCTGCAACAAAATCGATTTTACTCGGAAATTTCGATAATTCGATAAGATTGATCAAAAAGCGGAAAAATTCGGCGCCCAAAAATGGAAGCTTGCCAACTGAAAATTCCAAATTTATTCGGGAAAAACAAAGTTCCGCTTGAATAATAACTTATGCCAGTGCCATCTATGTTCGAATTCAATACCATTCCGAATATCTCTCCACTTTCTATAATTCAAAAATAATAAAACAGAGTTATATTTCATTGAATATCGATAATGCCAACTTCTAGAAACTAGAACATCCAACAATAGGTAAGTAGCTAGTGTAGTATTTGTTATAATAGCTACTATAAATTTTAGATTCAAGTCCTTTCCAATACTTAAGCTGCTACATAAACAGGAGCTAGGGGAAAAAAAAAACAACAATAGCGACAAATCTTACCAGATTTGTTCTAATACACCCATGCCATTTGCAGGATTCACAATCTTTCGGTGCAGTTGTGCGTTTATTTGAATGCAAACTACATAAATCGAGCTGGATGCAAAGTCAACGAAATGGCTTAAATCTTTAGTTGAGATTTACTATTTTTCGATTATAAGACGAATTAAACGACGACTAGAAGTGGAATCAATGCAAACTACACTTTAATGCTTTGCAGTTCTTTATCGCAATGAATTTTACATCGCTTTCATTCTTGTTTTTCCTAGGTCGTTGTGGAGGAGTTCGAAAATAATATATCGATTCTTGGCGATTA
This sequence comes from Stenodera caucasica, assembly GCA_037414795.1. Lineage (NCBI taxonomy): Eukaryota > Metazoa > Arthropoda > Insecta > Coleoptera > Meloidae > Stenodera > Stenodera caucasica. Next base: position 69,044 of record JAZBGZ010000178.1, on the reverse strand, counting down.
TACGACGACGGAAACTCCGAAGTTTGCCTTATTAAACTAAATAGGAGAGAGAGAGATGAACTTTAAAGGAAACTCATTTGTCATCTGTAATTACAATAAAGAGAGATTCGTTTCGAATAATGCATCTTTTTGAAATTCTAATATTCTTGAACAAATTTACTCGCAGGATTGAAGTAGAATAACAAAAATAAAACTTCTTTTTCTCTTTCATCCAGTCTAAGGACGAGAATAGAATTTTCCACTGAAATTCTCAATTATGATAGCTTGAAACTTCTCTCAATTGTGCACAAAGTTAATTTGTTCAATATTGTGAAGAAGTCTTCTAAAAATATTCTAAACTTTCGAAGAAATCAAGATTGCAATTTCATCAACAAAACTGAATTGTTTTATTTATTATTTCGAAAAGTTTATCGATAAAACACGAAACATTATAATGGATCGAATGGCGAAAATATAAAAAATTTCCGGCGGAAATAGAATATAGGAATCAAATCATATTTCTCATAAATATGTATTTCTATCCAGATTTTCGACTTGTACTGGATAAAAATTATGCTATGTCCAGAATTACAACTAGAACACAAAAAAAGATAAAGCATGATTTGTGACAAACTTGATAAATTATCTAATTGCATTTATGTCTGTGATAAGCTTAATTCTCTCTCTCTCTCTCTCTCTCTTTTTCTAGTCCTGTTTCATCATTTATCCTGGATACGGTTCAACGTTTCCAAAGGATATTGATAGTCTATTACGTTGAGAAAAAATACTTTCTCTCTAGAAGAAAAAAAATATTTATACATATTCACATTATTGTCACGTATTCCATTTAAAATGATATGTATATGGTTTTTATTCAGCATAAGAATTGAATTCTTTTTACATCAATTTCTGAGTAATTCACAATAATTGGCCTGTTATTCATCGGTGGGACTTCGCTATCTCATATTTCATTTGACTTGGGGAAAAATATATCGTATTGGAAAATATCGAATGGGGGAAATTAGCGCCAAGTCAGGTATTTTTTCGCCCATATACTCTCTTAGATTAGTTAGAGAGATGGCGTGTGGATTTCTTTTACGATACTTCCAAAATTGATGGTTATTGGTCGAAATGTCAGTGAATATTGGGGAAATTTTGGAATTGACGTTTCTGTATTTATTTTCGATTTATTTGCAGCAATGTGACTGGAATTTTATTCCGAACCATTTCAATTTTTTTTATTATTCTTATTTCTGTTGTTATTGTAGTTGTTGGGAAACTAGAGCTGGATCGGTGTAGTTAATTTGTTAAACAGGCGGAAGAAGGGGAAAAATATAAGATAGGCTTACCCTCTGATCCCAGGGATCAAACTATAAAGAGGTGCGATCAACCGGAAGATATATATTCACTTCTATTTCCGGGAAATACTGTCGGAAAAACACATATACACACACACTATAAAAATATTTTAGTCCCGCTTATACGTTTTCCTGTTTATCTACAACAACGATCGAAACAGGGCCGGCTATAACAAGGCGTCTGGATTCTGGGCCCAAAAATATTCAATTCACCCAAGACAATTCCTTCAGCAAAATTTTTATTTTCAAGTTTTAGTCATTCTTCAAATTCAATGATAAGACAGACGAAAACTGAATTAGTCAATAGGGGGATATTTGATTGAAAATTGTGGAAATTCAGCTGGAAAATCGCCAAAACGAACGAAAATCAGTTGAATTATTGATCGTTTGTTGAAAAAATAAATAAATGGAAATTCTAGAAAATATATATGCGTCTTGGTATTTTTTCAGTGAATCTGTGATATTTTTGATATAATTTGTTAGTTTATATCGAAATCTTCAAACTTTTCACTGAATTTCATCTCTACAGTTTGGTTATCTTTGTGAAGTTTTCTCTTATACATATTTCAGCAAACTTTTCCCGTTTAGAGGAGTTTTCATGAGCTTTAATCAAATGTCGACTTCAAAAATTCAAATTTTTCAGGAAATTCTACCACGTCAATATTATCAGCTGGTAATTTCCTATTGTTTCATGTGCTTGAGTGAAATTTTGACTCTTATTCAAATTTCTTTGTTTTCTGAATAAATTAAGTCATTCACTAATATTTTATTGAATTTCCAATTTCTCAGTCAAACTTCCATGATTTTGCAAATTCTCTAGTGTTTTTCTCAATGTCTGATCAAAAAAACAAACTTGAAACTTTATAATTAAATTAAATAATATGTAAATCGTTATAATTTAATCCATTTTCGGAGTCTTTCTTAATTGATCACTGAACTGGCCTCTCAGCATAGTTAGTTTATCTTTTGTTTGATTTTCGTGAAAAGATATATTTTATCTCAATCAATACAGAAAACAGGTAATTTTGATAGAAATTATCAATGTAAATTGAATGGAAATTTTCTTGTTGTTAATTTTCCCAATAATTTTGGCCTAGATGATGATGTTGTCACTCATTAAAGTCCCCTGAGATTGGCCGACGCCGCCATCAGGTTTTCTAATTTACGAATTTCCAAGTTTAATAAGGTCAATGTGTTAGTTACAAGGGTTTCAGTTGTTTAGGAATGGTTGTATTAATATCAAGTAGCATGGGTATAGTTCTTTGTTTCGTCAGTTATATTAATATTCAAATTGTCAATTTTACCCTCTTTTAATTTTGTTGAGTACCGATGGAATATTTCCATTATTCCACGATAATAAAACAACAACAACAACAAAATTTCTGTCTTTTACGTTGCTCTATTTTCGGTATTTTAATTTGAATTTACGTTCATATGAACGCTTCAAAATTGAATTTGAAAGCTGTCTCGTTATAATAAAATAAATTCGAGTCAATTTCATATAGAAACGTTTCTTTCTTTTCGTTTTCAAATTTATTCGTTATAAAAGGTGGATTAATAAAATATGTTTTTTTCATAAATTTGACATGACGTCTAAAAATAAGGTTAATATAGGAATTATGTAGCGACCCTAAGCGGAAATACGAAGGTAAAGATACAAAACCTGGACTTGATGAAAATTAAGGGATAAGTTCGTTATAAAGAAAATCTAATTGGAAGGTCAATCTACGGTCTCAATTCGGACAAATATAATCCAGACCAGGCTCAGAATTGGGGGCAATTGATAGGCCTTAATGATTTTCGAAAAGTTTCATTTTGCTGCTGAAATTCTAGAAATCTGTGGTGGAAAGTTGCAATTTTTCCGGATTTTCATCCAGCATTGTCTGTTATCAACTCGTTTTCATTCAAATTTCCCGTCTAAGTCTTTCGAACAAGATTATTATCAAACGATAGCTCGAAAACATCTATTTATAAAATTACCCCAACCCCCAATTGTTCGATACCGCCCATACATTCATCCCTAATGTAGTACACCTCCATCTCAAATTCAACCATTAATAAAGGAAAAAAAAACAACAACTACACAACTTTTATAACAATAATATTTCTCATAATTTCGAATTTCAGTTTGTAACGAATAAAAACAAAATTGTTTCGAAAGTATCCATCCTCGCCAGTTGGCGGTGTAATAAAAACAATTATCCTAACTCCAAATAATGTGAATGTACAACTGTTGAAACTATTCGAATGGAATACTTGGAAATTTCCAATATTTCGTCTCTTGATAAACAAAAAAAACTAAACGGTAAAGTTTCTATATTTTCGATAACAACAATAATGATGTTGATGATGATGATGATATTGGAACATTGATAACTTCCCACATAATCATTTATGGGCGTAATCAATTCAAAATCCAAGTTGGCGAGTAATTCAGTTTGACACCGACGGCTGATTAACAATCAGTTCGTCCAATTCTTCACACAATCTTCAACGTGTATGTGAGACTGTCGTCGTAAAGGACCACAACAACAACAAACTACAACAACAACAACAATGTTGTTTTTCTTGAAACACGATAACTTTGATCAATGAAGTATTTTGAGATAGTCATACATGAATAATGAACCATTATCTAGCTCTATCCTCTTCTTTTAAGTCCTCAGTATTTGAACTAAACATACATCACCACAGTAAGATCCGATTAACTCACCCCTTAAACTGCTTATATGTCTGTATACCTTCCATGTAAGTAGAACGAACTTTATCTTTAGCCCTTAAACACGAATCCGTTCATTTGCGACTACGTCTGAAATTACCAAAAGCAAATTCGTTTAACAGATAAACATTTATAGTTTAGATTGGAATCTAATCTGCGATAAACCGAAATTGATGTATCTTGATTTAATTAGGTAATATCAATTAATAATTTAATTTATTTTAGGGCAATTGTATTCGATTACTTATTGTTCTCGAAATCGAATGAAACTCGACTATAAGTTTAAAGTAATCGTCTTTTTCCATTCCATTTGGTAAATAAGATCGATAATGCGGAATATCAACGATCAAAAGACCTAAACAATGGTTTTTATTCTTTATTCGATGTTGTTTAGCTGTACTTTGCGAATAAAGCTCGTTTATTGTCGAAAAGCTTCTCGAATAGTCCCAGAACAATCCACAAATGTACCAAACAACTCTATACGTATATACCGGATATTACTAAATGATTGTGGGAGATTTTAAGGGATGATTCTGAGATGATCTGAAGATCTAAGCTCCAAAAACAAAGCTTTTCTGTCGTAGGCTCTATGTGAGAGTAGATTATGTTTTAAAAGGGGTGAAATTTTTATAATTCGGCAATTAAGGCCGCTCAATCCATCTTCCTGGGAAACTTTATGAATCCCGATTTAGAAAACAGGAGCTTCGACGAACACCTCTTGTGAATTACTTCAGTTTCACGACATTGAATAATGACTTGACGTTTACGGTTAACAGAAGATCCTCTCTGAACTTTGTCATCGATTCAATTCATCTTTTATTATTTTTTTTATTATAAATATTAAAATTTTCCCCTTGTTATTGCTGGAAATTCGAAAAAATCGACTTTGTCACGTTCGAAGATAGAGTGGAGAGGCTCTCAATTTTTCTTTTGTTTTGTTTTGTTTTTTTATTATTTCGTCGAATTGATTTGGGAGAAACTCTATATTGTCTTGTGTGTGTTTGTCGATATGGAGTAAATCCTGATTTGTTCCCTTATCCAAGGGCTAAGGCACGTACAATAACAGACTACAGGGTCATGACGGCTGTTGGATTTATCGTTCGGTAGTAAACGAGGGAATTGAATCGATAGCCCTAATAATAGGGTTAGAATTTTATGATAAGCCACTATTGGGATTCGAAATTTACTCGATTTCCTTTAGTTCGTTTTTATGTTTGTATCTTTATTTATAAATGATCGATTCGACTATAAAATTGTACAGATTTAAAAGAAAAATTAATGGCCGGATTGTGAGTAAAATTGAAAATTTTATGGTTACATTGTAATAAAATTCAAGTCAAAATAGATTAGTTTAATGTCGTCATAATAGTGTGGAAAACATTAGATCGGCGTCTTCATCTAGAATCGATAAAATTGATGGGGAAAAATCCGGAAAATTTCACCTCGAATTTAATCAACAAAATGGAAATGATTTTAATCAGATTTTCTAGTTGTAGTAGTTTTATTTAGTCTTTTTTTTTATTATTTCGACATAAACATCAATCATTCAACATTGTAGCAAACTCACCCTTAACTATATACTTCGAAAGTCGTAAATCACCATATTTCGCCCCTGATTCGATCTGGTTACATTATTTAATGAATTTAATGATTATCCCAAAGATGTTTACGACTTTACGCTAATAATTTGCAATTTTACGATTTATTCTCCTGAAAGAAAACAAAAACCACTTTCAAATTATCGTAATTGACGTTTTTATTCGCGGACACATGAATTGGAAAATTAATTAACTGCCTTCAGTCCCGAGAGTTTTCTCTCTTTATTCCCTGATTGTGGAGATAAATTGATTTCAGTTGTTTTTCAAACTTCTTTTCTAAATAGAAACCAATTTACATTCGATTTTTACGTTTTAGTAAAGCAATTTTCCCAATCCGAATATTTTCTATTTATAATGGTGATTTCGTAAGTTTTGCTGTACATTTTCTCGTTGGAAATAAAAATTTACCGCTGTCATTCTTAAAATGTGTAGAATTCGTGATCATTTATCATTTCGTTAAGTGTTTGGGAGTTTCATGTGACTTTCAACAACTAGTTTAAATTTGCGAAATGTACTCAACTATAATTGTTAGAATTTCATCGGAGTCTCGAATTTCTTGTCGATCTTCAAGTTCATCTTCACAATTGTTAAAAGTGGTGAATTTTTCATAATTCGAACAGGCTGTAATTTTTCACTCGAATAAGTTCAAATATAACTAATGAAAAATTGAAGTCTTTGACAAAATTCTCACGTTTATTCGGTCAAATACTTGTTTCAATTATCAATTTTTCCGACTACAATGTAGTTTTGACTATTTATGGTGGCAATTAGATGAAGCAAATCCGGGTAAACACGAGATTTTTATTATCATAGAAGGGTAGTTTACGTTCCACAGGGATGAAAGCTCGACGAGATAAGTTCTGGCGTATTCAGTAATTAATTTCTCTGAATACAATAAATTTATAACGAACTAAGTGGGAAGTTCTAAGTATCACGAAAAGCGATAAATCAACTTTAAACTAAGAGTTAATTCAGTTTTCAGGAACTAAATAAGAAATTACAATTATCAAAAATGATACAGTTGAAAGTAACATTGTCATACTTGAGGGTAGCTTAACCCTTACGTTTAAAAAAGTCGGTTGAATGTTTTTTCTATAAGGTGAAATAGTCTGAGATATGACAAATAAGTGAGAATGAAGGATGATTCCAGAACATTTCCCCTATATTTTTATCTATACTGCTTCTATAGGTAACAGACAAATAGCCCTTTGGAGAGTCGAACTTTTTCGAGGGTCGATCCCATCTCTTAAGATAACAAAAAAAAATATCTCTCTTAGATTTGATGAACTACAATTCCTGAATATTAGAGGCAGGAATTTCACAATCCTCAATATCTCTCCATAGAATTGTAATGGAAGATACTCAGTTTTCTTTGGGAAAATCCCTACTTTTCTCTCAAAATTGCAATAGTTGGAATTCCAAGATTCATATCTCCTAATTTTTTTCACTAAGAAATTTATGGATTTTTATGGGAATTTCACGTGGAAATATTCCTCAATTTTTTCGACGAACAACAATTCCGTAAAGCTTTCCAATAAAATTTCCATGCGTTTAGCTGGAATTGTTTGCCGGATATTTTGTTACCCATCAAATTATTCAGATTTTTTTTCACTGAAATCATCGATTCTCTCTAAAATTCAAATTTAAAGCTTTCATGTTTCCTGACATATTCTTTTGTCTCAAAATTCAGTTTAGATAACTAGATTAAATAAAATTTTCGACATAGTTTGAGAGTCACTGGTTTCTCCATATCATTCTCATACGGACATATTCAATATCAAAGCTAAACTGTCTCCGAACACAACATTCAAATGATAAAAATCCCATTGGAATTTACGTTACAGTAATAAAATCTCTTTGGAAGTAGGGAAAAAAATCCAATTTATAATAACTCAAAAGCTCAAGTTTGTCGCTAGACTTTAATAGGAGTTGATGCATAATTCAAAATTCACTCTTAGAATTTATAAAATTCGAACGATGTTTCAGATTTTCGTCCATATTGTCATAGTTATCAGAAATATTGAAATAAGGGTTGATATAATTGAGTATTCGATATGATAAATTTTACATTGAACTATAGCAGATGTAAATAAACGTCATTTGTAATTTATCATAGTCGAATTGCTTTTGTTTCACGATAAATTGCCAAAAATAAAAGAGGAATACAGGGCGTAAAAAAAAAGAAATAACGCTGAAATTACAAGATAACGGTCCGGGGGCGGTAATAAAAAAAATTTATTACAGCTGAAACTATCGATGGCCTATAATACGACGCTCAAATCTGAGGAAAATTCCCCATAAAATAGTTGAGATTAAAAATTATTCGAATAAATATTATAAATTCTATTATATATATAATTTAAATATTATATCGATTTTGTTCTGTTTATCGAACTTATTGTGTTGATTTACTACCGAAAATATGTATTCAAACAGATTAATATTTCACAATAAAATCAAATTCTACTATCGTTCCGCTCTCAAACCCCAACACTAGTCGACCCTGTCACCTTTATTAAACAAATTTATCAGCTCCATCAATAATAATTTCGTTTCAATTAAGGGATGTTATGATAGATTGCTGAGGTCGGGGATTACAGGAATTTCAGGAAGTTCCATTACACGCTGTTGCTCACATTTTCAGGAAATATCTTCCTGAAATTCGATTATTCAGAGGTGAAATTGCGGTATTTTTGTTGCTTTATAATAGTCGTACCGGCCACAATTTAAATTGTTTATAAATCTAAAGACTCGTAGAAATTCTAAACAAGGATCAGATGTTTTGTTCATTGAAAATTCACAACCCTCTAGTTTCTAAATCCAACACACCGGTAAACTCATTCAAAATACAAACCTCAATATACAAATTTATTTGAACAGGGGCCTTGTTACAACTTGTTTGAAATACTAGAACTTCTATAATATGGATAATAGAGGGAAAGTGGAGTTTCCAGCTCGTTTCTTTATTATATTTGTCAAATTAAGTTGAAAGGCTTTAGTTTTGTTTAGATGAGTTTTGACTCGAGGGCTAAAAGCTTTCCAATATTTTCAAATCGATGGTGATGTTTATTGTTTTTTTTTTTTGCAGCCTCCCGTATTCGATACGAGATCACAAGCGGTAACATAGGGGGTGCATTTGCCGTCAAGAATATGACTGGAGCTATTTATGTAGCTGGAGCGTTGGATTACGAGACGAGGAAGAGGGTAAGTTTTTCACCCATCGTAATAAAATAATTCCATATATCAAAATCTTGAAATTTTTCTATAATACACGAACATAACTTTCATAATTTGATCGGATAGAGCCATTTAAATTCATCTTTTATACATATATATAGATATATTATGAATATAGAACGAAACGTGTGTTAGTTTTTACATCCATATTTCTCCCTGTAATTTATACGCTATTGATATTTACCCACCCCTATTTTTTTTTTGTTTTGTTTTTTCGGTATTGTTGTTTACCGATACTGATTTCCATAAATCAAACTACCCGTCGTGGATTTACAATCTGAAATTTTTACCCTCGAAATATTAAACATAAAATAACAAAATATCAAAAGTTGTTTTTCCCTTTTTTGGCTTTATTGAAAACTATCATGGTTCAAATGGGATACGAATTTTTTTTTGATGGCCACATTTCCCATAAAAAGCCAACTACTTTATATTTCTTTTCTATTCATCTGAGTTTCAATGTTTTTCAGATTGTCTTGGAGAAATCTTTCCAACTGTCGTTATTTCAGTCAGCGATTTTTCAGGAGATATGTTCGATTTTATCAAAATTTCGACCTATTCACAAATGATTATAGTTTCCGCATTAGTTCGAGCAATTTTTTTTGACATTGTTTTCCGGAAAACTTCTCACCCACGTCAATTTTTTCAGCAGAATCAAAGTTTTTGGGCTTCTTATCTTTACTTTTTTTTTTATTAAGAGGGTTGATTATTTCAAAACTTGAGCTTCAATGGTATCTTGATATTTACAGTTTTTTGTACAATCTCCAGTTCTTGTCAGATAAATAAATTATTTTTGCGGAATTTCCCATTTTCCACGATCACTCAATTATTTGGCACTCTATTATCCAGAACTTGTATTCATTTTCAGGCAATCGATTAAAAAATTCGGGCTTTTGTTTTCTCGAATTTCACAATAAAACTGTAATAATTTTTATTAAGGAAATTCCTGGACAAATATTCTACGTTTTCGTGTCAAATTTCCTCGAGCTCTAGGGAATATTTGCCGTTTTCCAGCGAATTTTCCTACGTCATTTGAAATTCCATATGTCTTATCAAAATTTAATGTTTTTTCCTTCATTTACAAATACATCAACTTTGATGATCATTACATTGGGGATATTCTGAATTTTCACAATACCGTAATCCTTGAGTTTATAGACTCGATTGTTAACAATAGCGGTCGAAATTTCAACCCTCTTTTATTCTGAAAAGCTGTCATTTAATTGTTACTTTGTAATTTCATCATGCGCCACAAAAGATTCTGTAAATAAATTCAACAATTCTGAAATTAAGTCGGCTTTTATTGAATATAAAAAAAAACAACAACAACAACAACAACCACCCCTATAGAAAAAGTCATATAACGTTAACACTCCCTTAGAAAGATACGACTTTTGCGTTTCGTTTAACTTCCTTACTCCTCTTTCTCTAGACGCTAAAATCTCATTTACATAATTATAAAATTTGAATATAAATAACTTGGAAAAACTCGATTTCCACTATTCCTGTATGTTGGAAAGTTTATCATGATTGTGGTGGCTTGACAACAATGCTTTTTTTCTGTCTCTCTATTCTGAAAAAAAAAAGGTGTCACATATTTTTTTGTTTTTTTACAACCCTCTGTTCTCTACTCTAGTTGATTATATTATATCAAAATTTTTTTCTATCTTCAGTTTTTGTTGTTATATTGAATCGTAATTTTAGCCGAGTTAATGAACCAAACATGATTAATATCGATATTGACACTTGAAATTCTAAAGCTGTTGTCGGATTGACAAGTTGACAAAATAATAATCTCGAAATACTCGCTGACCCCCAATTCAAACTACCCTCGTCCTATATTCATATTTATATCTATATACATATATTATATGTAGGTATATATCTGTATATATTTATAATCGACTGACAGCTTTTGTTTCTATCCGGGATTTACTATTAAGTTAGGTTCAAACAGTGAATGGAGCACGTGATTAGTACAGCCCTTGGGACCTAAAGGATCAGATGTTCTAATCAAAACTTACAATAGGGTTGGATGTTTTCGCACTACCTACACTTATTGTTGTTGTTGTTGTTGTTGTTGTTTATGTTGAAGAAAGATAAAACAACAACAACAATTAGACACACCCCATTTGGATAATTTCTATAAATATATATCTATCTCTTTCTATTCTATACAGTACGAATTGAGGTTGGCGGCATCAGATAATTTGAAAGAAAATTATACAACTGTTGTTATACATGTTAAGGATGTTAATGATAATCCGCCAGTATTTGAACGGCCTACTTATAGAACACAAATCACGGAAGAAGATGACCGGAATTTACCAAAGAGTGTGCTAAGGGCGAGTGTCCATTAGCATGATTTCTACCATTTGTTTTTTTTAGTTGTTGATTTCATTTTATTTTTGTTTTTCAGCAAATTTCAGCGAATTGCGCATGCCTTTTATTTTAAATTATTCTCACAAATTAATTCCCAAAATCAAATCCAGTAATATAATAATTAATTGATCTACTGGAATTGATATCGATTATTAGCACAATAGATTGATAAGATAATAGATAAGATCTAGCTTTATAAACACGCACTATTAGCTGTACAACCGCCCCAAATCGACACCCCTTTATGATAATTGTTTTGTTGTATTGTTTCCTATCATTGTTATGTTGCATGATTTAGTATGAGCTAACTCTGGTAGCCTCGGACAGTTTAAATGAAAATTATACAACAGTGGTCATCCATATAAAGGACGTCAATGATCTACCGCCGGTTTTTACTAAATCTATTTACAAGACGGAAATTGAAGAGGAATATCCGGCCCCTTATCCGCTGCGATTACTCCAGGTCAGATAATATAATAACGACAAAAATTTAGATGATCCAGAATTCATCGATTCTAGAATTAACAAAAACATCCCAAAATCTAATCAATTATATCACAATCGGTTAAATTAATAGTCGTAGTTGGAAAATCTCATTCTCGTTGAATTTTCTAGAAGTATAAAATAACCCAGATTCTGGATCACCTTTATAAAATATAATGGTGGCGGTGAATCTAATTTATAATGTTAATATTAACGTGGCATATTGTCATACTAGCCAACATCAAAGCTTCACTCAAAATAATAACAAAAAGCTCGACTTCCTGTAAAGTAACGTTCGTTCATAATTCGATGGAAATTTTCCGTTTTTTTACCGATTCGCCAGTAAGTCAACTGTAACGATTGCGATAATATTGAAAATTGTATCGATATTTGTAGATTTTTTCATTATAAATTGTTGTTTATTCGCGTGTTGAAAATTTACAATGTAAAACTCAACTATTTTCGTTCACTTAACGTTAACTTTAAAATGAACAACCGATAAAGTTGGTGAAGATATTCGACTTGTTCGCAACCAAGTAGGAAATTTATTGGAAAATTGTTTACTACAACCAACTTTTCTATTTGGGTTGATTTCCGGCTCCCAGTTCATTCGTGACTTTTTCCTGTCGAAATCAATCGGTTATTTTTGTGAAATTCAGGTAATCACAGATATTGTAATCATACACCTGTCCTTTTAATCGTAATCATCGCTTTATTGCAACGATCAATAATCACTAGTTTTATTTCTGTTTATTTGCGACTATTAATTTTGTAATGTTTTGCATGCTATTTGTTTTAATCATATTTGTGATATTTATGCATGAGTTATAAATTAGTAAACTATTAATTTGACAATATAAATCTCCGATTTTCAAAGTGGGATCGATTTTATGTCGATAACAATCGGGAAAAAATCGGGATAACAATAGTGAAAAAATGGTGGATGCGCCCAGATCTAGTTAGAAACTTTAATTGAAGCTGACAAGTTTTTATCTATCGAAATGTGGAAAAAACAAAGGAAATTCATCATCATGAGTATTTTTGCACCCCTAATTGAGTTACGGTGTTTCCTCCAATGATTGACTAGTTAACAAAACAATTTTTCAACAGTCTCTAATTTATTATATAATAAAAATCGTCGATTAGAATTTTATTTATTTCCGCTTTAACTAATTTATTTCTCAGTCTTTGTAATTAAATGAACGAAAAAACGTAAAGCTCCCGAATCGTAAATTTTCACGCCACGCTTTATAGCCGAGTTTTTTATCGCAATGAGAGAAAAAAAAACAGAGAGGGTCCTTCCACTCACAAATAATGCCGCCTTATTTTACAACATAATTCATATATAAATATTCCAGTTGTAGCAGTGGCAACAAACAGCATTTAGTAGCAACATAAAATTCACTAGAGCAAAATAACAACGAGTTGTTGCGAATCGTGCAATTGTCGAAAGTACAAACAATAAAATTTAATGAATTTTTGATCGAATCAATTCTGAAGAGATAATTGTTGGAAAACGTGAATAGACGAATATAATATGGACGGTGAGAATGCGAACTTCCCTTATTTATTGCAAAGGTGGCTGAATTATAACCGGTCGTTATGTTTATCCATAATATATAAAGACATTTTTGTGAATTAAGCCCCGAACAAATGTTTCAAATAGATCGTGTTCAGTCGAATTAGGGATAATGTGAAGATACAAAGTCGAGAAATTGTGGACCTTTAGGCGGTTTATTTTTACTTGCTGTCAATAATATAATTTCCTCGGCTTTCAATTTATTGGAAAAGAAAAAAATAACCGAAAGACAAGATTGTAATATTTTGTCGATGATCAAAGGATGATTTTTAATCATATTTTATTAAAATCTATATTGAGGAAAGAATGGGAGAAGTGGAATTTTATGTTGATTCAGAAAATAAATGCCGATCGATTCGATATATTTTGCAATTTCGAAATTGAGTTGAGATGGGAAATTTTTGATTGAATTCAACCAATTTTTTTTCGACGGGTAGATAACGATCAACATTTATGGAATTTCAAAGACTCAAGTCTAGATCGAATTCAGCATGCGAACATATGAAACAACGCCAACAACAATAACAACATTTTTGTGGAATAAAGCCAGGAAATAAACTAGACGGAAACAGGATAGTAACAAGAAGTTGGCCGGCATGTTTGAAGAATAGCAAATGTTGCTGAACAGGAAACCGAACGTGACATATCTGAAACGTTGAAAATGCTGGCATAATGTTGACAATTTTCCAGAAAACAACACACATTATTGTTTCGAGGCCCGAATATAATAACATCAACATTTCCGTATCCGGAAAATTCTCACGTCACAACAGCAAATTTTACGTTGAATAGAAATTAATAGTAGCAAAAAATCAACTGACAGTTTCCCATATAAACGATCGAGTTCGGTTCTTCGCATTTTTTGCGGCCGTAATAGACGATTTTTGCAATAAAAATAAAAACCCAAAAATTTGTATGCCTCTAGTGGACGTTAGGTGACCAGAATCGGAAATATAGCGAATAATTCAAACGTGAATTTTCTAGTTGGTAATTGGTGGCGGCGCCGCATCCACAAATACTCCTTAATAAATCAGATCGTAAACTGGCCGAAGAAAATTCCCATATTTTCTTACAATAATTCACCAAACGGAAATTAGAATGAAATTTTCTACTTCATAATTCTCTAAACTCGAAATTTATGCAGATAGATCGATTTTATCTTCGTTTTTTCCGGTGTTCGAGCAATGGAAATATGCCAAACATTGATTTTCAAACAATCATTAAAACAACTATAGAGTTAATCAACGTTAACGGTATTTTTCCGGAAAATTCGCTCCGCTTTAATCGAATATTTGTAATCTTTTCTCGATAATTAGAGCCTGAATTCAACCGATAATTCCCAGATTGTCACGTCCGAATTGAAAAAATCTAGGCGATTAAAGCCCGTTGATTTATAATGTTTCGTATAAAAAAAAAAAACAGAACAACAAGAATTATCTGAATCGATACTGTAAAGCTTCAATAATTGAAAAACTTTACGATTTGAAGTTTCAAATTCGCCGCTTAAACTAGCTCATGTTTGATTAACTCATTTCTGCCGTTCGTTCTGCTTTAAGCGTTTTATTATTATTTACGATAAATTATTGGGACTCACGTCATAATTCGGTATTTATTTAATTCGACCGCATTCCGGAATTTCCATCCAAATTGAGGTTGAATTTATTAATTTACGTGACGACCCAACTTATTTGTCTGTTATTGGAGTGAATTCCACCATTTTTTCAAACAGAGCACACTATGTAAACTATCGATCGGAAATTTATATTGTCGAATTGTGGATTTTTTTTTCTTATTTTGATGAAAAATTCAGGTGACAGCCACCGACGGCGACAAAGACCGGCCCCAAAACATTGTTTATTTCTTAACTGGCCAAGGTATCGATCCAGACAATCCCGCCAATAGTAAATTCGATATCAACAGGACCACAGGGGAGATATTCGTGCTTAAGGTAGGTGTCAGTTAACCCTAATCTATCCTTGTCTATCGCTAAACAAGTGAACCGCTATAGATTGAATTTCGGGTAGTTTTTTTTTTTTTTTTACCGGAGACTGGATCGAAATTGATATGCAAACTCTATAACAATGGAAATATGTTTCAGTTGGACAAAAGAAGAGAAATTTCGGACGTTATTAATAAAAATTTTTAGATAAATGAGCGTGTCATTTAGAAACTCGCCGTTTTGGAACTTTCAAGATATTCCAATGAACGCGTTTCTACTACAATCGTATCTCTATTACATTCAGTCTTTGTTCTATCGGGGGAGAAAAAACTGCAATTACTCCCATCATCACTCATTAATTGAAAAAAACTCCATCACAGTCTAGTCTTGGCTCTTAACGAGGATTAAATTGAAGCTCAACTCCGAGTTATTCGCCCTCTATTTATCCAGTCCAATCCTATAAATAATTGTTTGTGATCAACACGTATTCTGTTCTATTTTCTTTAGACTTTAGATCGGGACCAGCCGAACGGGCGGCCGCAATGGCGCTTCACCGTCTTCGCCCAAGATGAAGGGGGCGAAGGCCTGGTCGGCTACGCCGACGTCCAAGTCAATTTGAAAGACATCAACGATAATGCACCGATTTTCCCGCAAGGCGTCTATTTCGGCAATGTGACCGAAAACGGTACAGCCGGTATGGTTGTGATGACGATGACGGCCGTCGATTATGACGATCCATCGGAGGGTTCGAATGCTCGATTGGTCTATTCGATTGAGAAGAATGTGATTGAAGAGGAGACTGGCTCGCCGATATTCGAAATTGAATCGGAAACTGGCGTTATCAAAACAGCTGTATGCTGTTTGGATCGGGAACGAACGCCCGATTATTCTATACAAGTGGTAGCGATGGATGGGGGCGGTTTGAAGGGTACCGGAACGGCGTCGATACGCGTCAAAGACATCAATGATATGCCGCCGCAATTCACCAAAGATGAATGGTTCACTGAAGTGGACGAAACTGACGGTACAACATTACCTGAGATGCCGATTTTAACGGTCACCGTGCACGATGAAGACGAGACGAATAAATTCCAGTATAAAGTACTGGAAAATTCCGGTTATGGCGCCGATAAATTCACAATGGTACGTAATAATGACGGTACTGGTAGTTTAAAAATCGTCCAACCGCTCGATTATGAAGACTTATTACAAAGCAACGGTTTCCGCTTCCGTATTCAAGTCAACGATAAAGGTGAAGATAACGATAATGATAAATATCACGTAGCCAATTCATGGGTTGTCGTTAAATTGCGGGATATCAACGATAATAAGCCGCAATTCGAACGGCCAAATATCGAAGTTTCCGTTTATGAGAACGCCGAAGTTGGTAAAAGTTTAGAAACATTCAAAGCCACCGATCCAGATCAAGGTGGTAAAAGTAAAGTGTCGTATGCCATTGATCGATTATCGGATCGTAAACGACAGTTTTCTATTAATCAAGAAGGCACAGTTTCTATTCAACGTTCACTAGATCGTGAAGACACGCCACGACATCAAGTCAAGATTCTGGCAATTGATGATGGCATCCCACCG